>JASFAX010003247.1:0-43153 GCA_030737875.1 Allium sativum | reverse complement strand
GACGATTAGTAATAAACTTCCTTTATTTATTAAACTGCATGGAAAAACAAATTTTCAAAAATACGTGAATGCAAAACAATGTAGTACTCGGTTAAAACTTATAAGAATTGATGAAAATTCCACCACATTACAATCAGCAGTAACTGTTATTACATACAAGCTTAAACTTGACACTACAAGAAAAATTGTCAATAGCGACGCCTAAACGCCAACGAAAAAAACCATCGGAAATCGCAATGCAATCCCGACATAATAGCGATGGTTAATACCATCCAAATAAATTGAGAAAAATCATCGCAAAAACTGTTGGTATCGTGATGTTTTTCCCGACTGACTACAAGAAACATCGTCAATAGCGATGCCTAAACGCCGACGAAAAAAACGTCGGAAATCGCAACGCAACACCGATGCATTAGCGATGGTTAATACCATCCTAATAAATTGAGAAAAAGCATCGCGAAAACTGTTCGTATCGTGACGTTTTTCTCGAGTGACTACAAGAAACTTCGTCAATAGCGACGCCTGAACGTCGATGAAAAAATATCGGAAATCGCAATGCAATACCGATGCCCACTCTATGGAAACAGAAATAAAATTAGTTAGTGTTATATTGTAACAACCCGAAAATCTGGGCCAGTTTGAAATTTTTATTTTGGCAATTTTAGCGAATTTTGATTATTTAAAATGAATTATTTTAAATAATAGCGACGAAAATTTATTTTGAATATAATTAGAACGTATATATTATATACGTCGTCGTTAGAATATATAATAATTATATATAATTATAAAAGGAATTGAAAATGGCGCGGTAGTTCGAAAATTCGATTTCTAATTTCAAATGAATATACAGAATTCAATATAAGTCAGAATTGAACGAAACAAGAAATATTTGAATCTGTATAACTATATCTTTGTAACGAAGTTAACAAACTGAGATTTCATCTTAGGGATGATAAGATATGTCCAGTTTAAAATTAGAAATAGTCGCTGTGGAATTTATATATATTTTTATATATATAAGGCCCTTAAAAATAGCAATTTTGCAAACGACCTCGGATTTCGACGAAACCAGTTTTGTTGGGTCCGTGATGTAAAGTTATTGCTAGATTTCAAATTTCATAATTTTTCGAATCAATATGTGAGCGTGGCAAAGGAAAACGCGTTTGACCAGTTTCAGTTGATTTTAATCGACTGGAAATTGGCCATTTTTCTAACGGTCTCAGAATTCGACGAAACTAGTTTTGTTAGGACCGTATCGTTGATACGATGCTAGAAAGTATGTGACCCCGGTAATTTGAAATGTGCGTTTAAAATTCAATATAATGATTTAAATGAAAATTCAAAAGGAAACTGATTGTAACGATCAAATCAGCTTGCGATACATATCCCATTGTGTTCAGAATGGGGGTGAAACGCTATGGGCGACAGTCGGTGGGCCTCGTTTCGAAGTGGAATAAAAAGTCAACTTCATGGGCTAAAATAAAGTAAAATTAAATTAAATATATAAAATTCTTTTCATATACCCCCCCCTTTATCTCGTTTTCATTAAACAGAAGGAAAGGAAAAAAAAAATGATGTCGATCTCGATCTTGCCGCAACTCCTCATTGCGGGCCCACCAATGATGCGCCGCCGCCCATCAATCCAGCCCCAACCTCCGGCGCTCCACCATTCTGGCCATCCCGTACTCCTCCTTCCCCGATTGAAGACCCAAACCCCCTGGGCAAACCCGACAGACCCCCCCCCCTCCAACCCATAACCCGTTAGCACCCAGACCCGCGCCAAATCGAGATGGTCGCTCCCCTCCGCTTCGCCAGCGCCTCCTGCCGCCGTTTCTTTCCCCCTCCCCCTTCGCAGATCGGTGAGTATTTTATTTTATTTTATCCTTATATTTTTATTTATTTATTTATTTTATTATTCTGTATTAAAACTGTTTCTTTTATAAAAGATTTTAAAACTATTTTGAAATAGAAAACTGATTTTATAAAGATTAGAAAACTGATTTTATGAAGATTGTAAAACTGATTTTATAAAATGTGAAAACTGAATTTTATTTTAGGTGAAAACTGAATTTTATTTTAGTATAAAACTGAATTTTATTTTAGTATAAGACTGAATTTTATTTTAGTATAAGACTGAATTTTATTTTAAGGTTTAATATAGGAAAAAGGTTTTAACTTTAAAATAGGAAAAGGTTTTAACTTTAAAAGGAAAAAGATTTGATCTTTATTAGAAAAAAAGGAAAACTTTTTATTAGAAAAGGCGAAGTCTATATTTTTGAAATAGAATTTTTATATATAGAACTTCGATAGAAAAATAGAATTTTTATATATAGAACTTCGATAGAAAAATAGGATTTTTATATATTGAACTTTGAAATAAAAATTCGATTTTTATATATTGAACTTTGAAATAAAAATTCGATTTTTATATATTGAACTTTGAAACAAAAATTCGATTTTTATATATTGAACTTTGAAATAAAAATTCGATTTTTATATATTGAACTTTGAAATAAAAATTCGATTTTTATATATTGAACTTTGAACTAAAAATTCGATTTTTATATATTGAACTTAGAACTAAAAATTTGATTTTTATATATTGAATAGCGAAGTAAAAATGTGATTTTTACGTATGTAGTGAAAGCAGCAACGAAGGTGACAAAAAGGCGAAACGACGAAGACTTCTGCAAATGAAGAGCCGTGGAGCTAGGATAGCTATATATGAGAATTTCTCACCTTTCTATTTTATTTCTAGTTATATATATATACTAGGATGCAGACGGTGCTTAGTAGCACCCGACACAATCGTCCACAGACCATGGACTTGTTTGTTTGGCTGTTTGGTTATTGATTGTGATATTGGTTTGAATGTGGTTTGTGGTGTGAAAAAAAAAATCGAATCGATAAATTGGTTAGGATTAGACGTGCGCCGTTATAAGGCGAAGGAGTAAGGCTAGGTTAGACTCTTACTCCAAATTTTGTGGTTTGCATAACGAATTGATTTGATTGATGTGTGAATGGCGTGGGCCTTCACTAGACCGGGGATAAGGCTAGGCCTTGTCCCGTTTCTAGTATCGTGCCGTTATGCCGCCGAAATTTTCTAAAATATGTTAGAAAAATAAAAATGTCATTTATTGAATAAATGAACTGAAAAGAAAATTCATGTGTTGGAATAAATATTTTATCGTTAAAAATATAGTTTTTAACGTGAATGTGAATAAAATAAAATATTCATTTACAAACCAGACGGTTTGTTTATGTACACTGATTTGACTGATATGGATTGGGACGATAAATTTTACACATTGCCCAACTGCACGAATAAAATCTGTGTTTGATTGTTTGAAACCCCACACGGGTGTTGGGATGAAACTTGAAGTTCACTCATCCTGATTGATTAAATATGTCGATCGATTGATTGACAGGCTGTTATAAGCGTTAGATATTTATATTTGATGCTTATACAGTGTAGTGCACTTTGGTTGATGGTTGATTATTTTTCAATGCTATTATATACATGTGTTGTAGAAAATCCATATAATTAACATTATATGGTAATTGATTGGGCCTCATTCCAGTTTTGAAAAGGAAATATTTAAAAAAGAAATATTTGAAATAGAATATTTGAGAATAGGAATATATGAAGCCGTATTGATTAGATTGACGCCATTTTGACGTGAACGATATTTATATCGATTTTATTCATTTTAAAATGAATATTGAAAAGTAATTTCGAAATCGAATATTTTGAAATGAATTGAATTGAAAACGATTTCGAAATAAATTGAATTGAAAACGATTTCGAAATGAATTGAATTGAAAACGATTTCGAAATGAATTGAATTGAAAACGATTTCGAAATAAATTGAATTGAAAACGATTTCGAAATAAATTGAATTGAAAACGATTTCGAAATGAATTGAATTGAAAACGATCTCGAAATGAATTGAATTGAAAACGATCTCGAAATGAATTGAATTGAAAACGATTTCGAAATGAATTGAATTGAAAACGATTTCGAATTAAATTGAAAACGAATTCAAATTGAATTGAAAACGAATTCAAATTGAATTGAAAGCGAATTGAAATGAATTCAAATTGAAATTTGAATTGAATAGAAATGGATTTTAAAACGAATTTATAAAGAAGAATTCAATTTCGATTTGAATTGAAATGGAAGTTGAAAATGTTTTTGAAACGAATTCAAAACTATTTATATAATTCGTTTTAAATAGAAATCGACGATATATATATTATATATATAATATAATGGCCTGAATAGAACGCGCCGCGCCGCGGCAGTTCGTGAATTTCGACCATTTATTTCAAACGGACATTACGGGAGATCCGACCGTCGGATTCTCCTAAAACCGGAACCGTTGGGTTCGTATCGAAAAGAGCTTTCTAATGAATGTTAGAAATTTGAAATCTAACGGTTGGATTTGGAGTTACGTCCAAATCAAATTTGAAAAAGGTCGCTGTAAGTGCAGTTCGATGGCCATTGATGGAAATCGACTGTACGGGCCTTGATAAAATTATTAAAAATAGTAATAATTTGTGTAAAATCATAAGAAATGATTTAGAAAGGATTGGGATGAAAAACTCCATATTTGAAAAGATAAAAATAGATTTTTATCGAAATGAACTAGTTTTGAACTAGAATTATAATTCTATTTATTTTTAAATAAATAAATTGAATTCGAAAAGGGTTTTAAAAATAACCAAAATTCCAATGATTGCATTGGAGTGGATTTGAATCGAAATTGTCTTCGGAATATTTCGATGTTGGAATTCGTGATTATACAGGTGTTGTTATGGAAATTTGAAAGATATATATTTATATCGTTATTTCCAATACGACATTTGTTAGTCGTAGGATTTGATATTGAATATAAGCCGATATATTTTCCATTCAGAGCCTTATATTGAATATCAAATGTGATTTGGGTTTGTCGTGAATGGTGTCTTCACTAACACTGTTCTTGAACCCAGTTGAGAAAAGATTAAATCTTTTTATTTAGATTTAATGAAGTGTACCAATTAAATGATATTTAATTGGAATTGAATTGATATTGATTTTTGGGTTTATCGTGAACAGTGTTTTAAATAACACTTGTTCTTTAACCCGATAATTAATGAATGTGACTTTGGGTTTATCGTGAACCGTGTTTTAAATGACACTGATTCTTTAACCCAGTCGAAGATTAAAACTAAGTGGAGTTTTAACGAATCTTTAATTAGATTGAAATGATCGAAAATGGAGTATCACCAGTTTTGCTCCAGGCGATAGTTAAATCTTTAATTAGATTTGAACGTGAAATGGTAATTGAATTTACCGATAACACTGTGGTGTTAGATATGAAGTATTCACAGTTTTACTTCATGGGATGAATAGGTTGGGATTGGGAAATTATAACAAATGATTACTTCGGTAAGGTTCGCTAATCCCGACTAGTTTGAATTGATATTCAAAAGTTGATTAAAGAATAAATTCAAGAATTTATCTTTGATAAAATTAATGGGAACCTTTCCCTATGAATGTGAAATTAGAAACTAACTGTCGGTTAGCCAAGCAGAATGGTTTTCTGGATATTGATCTGATGTTGGTTTCGGCCTTCGGGGTTAATATTTGGGGAATTATTCTCTTGATTAATTTACGGTTAATGACTGATGGATTGGAATGAGGCGTATGTTGTGTTTGTGTAAAACTTATTTAAAATATACGCGAGTTATTCGGGAAGACCGGGTTTATCCCATTCTGAATAACTGATACGACGATAAGTCGAAGATGAAGACGATGGTCGAAGACCGGAGGTCTTCACGTCGTTTGGGTGATAACTGATGATCTTGATTGGGCTGTACACCCAAGAAGATGGAAACAGTTAGTGATCGTCCAGACGTACTTGGAGATCGATGGATATGCGGGGTACTAGGTGCTCCCGGTTTCGTTCAGACCCAGAACGGACTTGTAAATGGACTGTGTGTCTGACATCGGATTTCATTCTGTGTGACTGATATCGGTTGCATAGGATGGTTTGCCTGTGTGGCATGCTAAGATGCAAATGATCAAGGCTTCTGTTGAAAAGCAAAGTCTTGTGGTTGGTGATCAAAGCACGGCCTTTGTGGCGTAGCTTTGTGTAGCGTTTACTTCGCGAGTTTCACACCCGGTATGAACCAAAAACGGGAGAGGACATCAGGGAGGACTTGCGTTTCTTTCTAGTTAGAAGTGGCGTCAGTGGTTTTACACGCCCTGACGAGTTTGACTTATGTGGTTGTTGCTGTTGCGAGGCGCCTCAGTTATATCGGTTTCGGCCGATGCATTCTGGTCGGCTGACGGACCAGACTTACACCCCATAGGGTGGGGAAACGTAGTGTTCAGGCATTTTAATCCACATCGGTGGACCGGCCCTGACGATCCAATGGCCCACCTGTGTCTGGGTCCTGAGACACGGACTAGAGCGTCTCGAATCGGTTGAGGACTATCTTTTGCCTCGGTTCATAGACGGAAATCCAATTTCCAAATACGTGACTTTGCGGTTTTATTTGTAAACCTATATATGGCGACATAGTGGCATGGGACGCTCATGTCGCCTATGATTGATACTTATGATTTGAAGTTGCTTTATGCACTATGCACTTATAATAGCATCAAATGATCTGTTTTAAACGTATCAAGCATTCTTTGGCTGTTATAAGGGAAAACCCTATCCCCCGGCTTGCGTTTGCATTGTGTGATAGGACCTGGGTCTTATAACAGCTTCATTTTTCTTTATTTAGCATTGCGCTGTTTGTTTTATGCACTGGTATTCTTGGGAGGAAACCCGTTCCGTGTTATACGGCGTGGTCCCTTGATTTACCTAGCTTTAAAAATAAAGATTAACTGTTTTAGTTCTCACACCAGTCCCATGACTGACCTGGAGTTTATTGTTTTAACCTAAACTCTGGGTGCCCTTATTTTGACACGGGCAGCTAGTAGTTTCGGTTTTGCAGATTTTATTCATAGGATCCTGGTTCACAGCTGGAACGATATCCGGAAAGCTTTGTATCCGTATATCTCATTCTAAGTTGTGTATTGTATTATTTTCCGCTGCGATGTATTTAAATGTAATTTAAATCTCTGATATTTCTGTGTAATATTTATTTGTTTATACTGTATATTCCTGAAATCTGATGCACTGTTGTAATATATAGTGAAATGTTCTTCTGTATGCGTTCTGTTGTGGCTTGTTCTCAAACGATAGGGCGTTTCGAACGGTCTGGGTCGGTTTAGCGACTGGTTCGGACCGAGCGAAATTCCTTGCCGTCACATTTGGTATCAGAGCTTTGGTTTACAAAGCAGAGAACAAGACACATTAGAACCATACGAAAGAATTCATCAGATATTGGATTAGTAATATCCAATGAGGATGACTCGTTAGAGATGGGATCAGTAGTATCCTAGAACGAGTGTGAAGAGTATATTTTTAAAAATGAAAGCCAATTTTGTTTTGAAAATTTAAATCAATTATTCGTATTTGATTATCTATTTATATTGAGTTGGACAGTCCAGTATATAAAGATTTTGCATATACGCCTTGCAAACGTGTATTTGAAATTTTAATATATTGGATAGATATAGAATCACACTCTAGTCGCCCGGACCTGATTCTGATGATTGACGCGTCATCATTAGTAATTAGTTTCGTGTTTCGAAGGTGTGATCTTCTATATATTTCCTATTGACTGGTGTGAGAACCAAAATTAGATAGGGCCTATTGTTGTGATTTGGCATCAAAAACATGATTTTTGTATATGTATCAAAATTATGAATTTTAAACATTAAATTCACTAATTGATTGATGTTTGTGTTGTTTGTTTATTTGTTTGCTAATTTTCAGCCATTTAGCCTAATTTAACCGAATATTGAATTATATTGAAAATTGGTTGCATTTGCTTGCATATACATATACTTACATTGAACAGGTCATAGCAAGGAGGCTAGAGCAGAGAATAAAATTTGTTTGCCCGACAAATAGGTACATGTTTACTACATAATTTACTGTTTTGTTTGGGTGATGATGATTTTATGAGCCTATTGGCTAGCCGCTTGGCTTTTTCTTTTTCTTTTTGAGATCTGAAGGACCGGGGAAGCTATTTGAAATTCCCCGATGCTCCCATTGCAGGGGAGGTTATGGCGAAATTTTTCGAAAATTTAGGGTGTTAGCCAAATTTTTGAAGTTTTGAAAATTCTCAGAAACTAAAGGTTAGAGAATGAAAGCCAGATCGAACGTAGAGTTGATTAATCAAACCACTTTCGACTTTGTTCCTTTTCGGGGACGAAAAGTTTTAAGTGGGGGAGATTGTAACAACCCGAAAATCTGGGCCAGTTTGAAATTTTTATTTTGGCAATTTTAGCGAATTTTGATTATTTAAAATGAATTATTTTAAATAATAGCGACGAAAATTTATTTTGAATATAATTAGAACGTATATATTATATACGTCGTCGTTATAATATATAATAATTATATATAATTATAAAAGGAATTGAAAATGGCGCGGTAGTTCGAAAATTCGATTTCTAATTTCAAATGAATATACAGAATTCAATATAAGTCAGAATTGAACGAAACAAGAAATATTTGAATCTGTATAACTATATCTTTGTAACGAAGTTAACAAACTGAGATTTCATCTTAGGGATGATAAGATATGTCCAGTTTAAAATTAGAAATAGTCGCTGTGGAATTTATATATATTTTTATATATATAAGGCCCTTAAAAATAGCAATTTTGCAAACGACCTCGGATTTCGACGAAACCAGTTTTGTTGGGTCCGTGATGTAAAGTTATTGCTAGATTTCAAATTTCATAATTTTTCGAATCAATATGTGAGCGTGGCAAAGGAAAACGCGTTTGACCAGTTTCAGTTGATTTTAATCGACTGGAAATTGGCCATTTTTCTAACGGTCTCAGAATTCGACGAAACTAGTTTTGTTAGGACCGTATCGTTGATACGATGCTAGAAAGTATTTTTCTAGAATTTTTCTAGTTAGTATGTGACCCCGGTAATTTGAAATGTGCGTTTAAAATTCAATATAATGATTTAAAAGAAAATTCAAAAGGAAACTGATTGTAACGATCAAATCAGCTTGCGATACATATCCCATTGTGTTCAGAATGGGGGTGAAACGCTATGGGCGACAGTCGGTGGGCCTCGTTTCGAAGTGGAATAAAAAGTCAACTTCATGGGCTAAAATAAAGTAAAATTAAATTAAATATATAAAATTCTTTTCATATACCCCCCCCCTTTATCTCGTTTTCATTAAACAGAAGGAAAGGAAAAAAAAATGATGTCGATCTCGATCTTGCCGCAACTCCTCATCGCGGGCCCACCAATGATGCGCCGCCGCCCATCAATCCAGCCCCAACCTCCGGCGCTCCACCATTCTGGCCATCCCGTACTCCTCCTTCCCCGATTGAAGACCCAAACCCCCTGGGCAAACCCGACAGACCCCCCCCTCCAACCCATAACCCGTTAGCACCCAGACCCACGCCAAATCGAGATGGCCGCTCCCCTCCGCTTCGCCAGCGCCTCCTACCGCCGTTTCTTTCCCCCTCCCCCTTCGCAGATCGGTGAGTATTTTATTTTATTTTATCCTTATATTTTTATTTATTTATTTATTTTATTATTCTGTATTAAAACTGTTTCTTTTATAAAAGATTTTAAAACTATTTTGAAATAGAAAACTGATTTTATAAAGATTAGAAAACTGATTTTATGAAGATTGTAAAACTGATTTTATAAAATGTGAAAACTGAATTTTATTTTAGGTGAAAACTGAATTTTATTTTAGTATAAAACTGAATTTTATTTTAGTATAAGACTGAATTTTATTTTAGTATAAGACTGAATTTTATTTTAAGGTTTAATATAGGAAAAAGGTTTTAACTTTAAAATAGGAAAAGGTTTTAACTTTAAAAGGAAAAAGATTTGATCTTTATTAGAAAAAAAGGAAAACTTTTTATTAGAAAAGGCGAAGTCTATATTTTTGAAATAGAATTTTTATATATAGAACTTCGATAGAAAAATAGAATTTTTATATATAGAACTTCGATAGAAAAATAGGATTTTTATATATTGAACTTTGAAATAAAAATTCGATTTTTATATATTGAACTTTGAAATAAAAATTCGATTTTTATATATTGAACTTTGAAATAAAAATTCGATTTTTATATATTGAACTTTGAAATAAAAATTCGATTTTTATATATTGAACTTTGAAATAAAAATTCGATTTTTATATATTGAACTTTGAACTAAAAATTCGATTTTTATATATTGAACTTAGAACTAAAAATTCGATTTTTATATATTGAATAGCGAAGTAAAAATGTGATTTTTACGTATGTAGTGAAAGCAGCAACGAAGGTGACAAAAAGGCGAAACGACGAAGACTTCTGCAAATGAAGAGCCGTGGAGCTAGGATAGCTATATGTGAGAATTTCTCACCTTTCTATTTTATTTCTAGTTATATATATATACTAGGATGCAGACGGTGCTTAGTAGCACCCGACACAATCGTCCACAGACCATGGACTTGTTTGTTTGGCTGTTTGGTTATTGATTGTGATATTGGTTTGAATGTGGTTTGTGGTGTGAAAAAAAAAATCGAATCGATAAATTGGTTAGGATTAGACGTGCGCCGTTATAAGGCGAAGGAGTAAGGCTAGGTTAGACTCTTACTCCAAATTTTGTGGTTTGCATAACGAATTGATTTGATTGATGTGTGAATGGCGTGGGCCTTCACTAGACCGGGGATAAGGCTAGGCCTTGTCCCGTTTCTAGTATCGTGCCGTTATGCCGCCGAAATTTTCTAAAATATGTTAGAAAAATAAAAATGTCATTTATTGAATAAATGAACTGAAAAGAAAATTCATGTGTTGGAATAAATATTTTATCGTTAAAAATATAGTTTTTAACGTGAATGTGAATAAAATAAAATATTCATTTACAAACCAGACGGTTTGTTTATGTACACTGATTTGACTGATATGGATTGGGACGATAAATTTTACACATTGCCCAACTGCACGAATAAAATCTGTGTTTGATTGTTTGAAACCCCACACGGGTGTTGGGATGAAACTTGAAGTTCACTCATCCTGATTGATTAAATATGTCGATCGATTGATTGACAGGCTGTTATAAGCGTTAGATATTTATATTTGATGCTTATACAGTGTAGTGCACTTTGGTTGATGGTTGATTATTTTTCAATGCTATTATATACATGTGTTGTAGAAAATCCATATAATTAACATTATATGGTAATTGATTGGGCCTCATTCCAGTTTTGAAAAGGAAATATTTGAAAAAGAAATATTTGAAATAGAATATTTGAGAATAGGAATATATGAAGCCGTATTGATTAGATTGACGCCATTTTGACGTGAACGATATTTATATCGATTTTATTCATTTTAAAATGAATATTGAAAAGTAATTTCGAAATCGAATATTTTGAAATGAATTGAATTGAAAACGATTTCGAAATAAATTGAATTGAAAACGATTTCGAAATGAATTGAATTGAAAACGATTTCGAAATGAATTGAATTGAAAACGATTTCGAAATAAATTGAATTGAAAACGATTTCGAAATAAACTGAATTGAAAACGATTTCGAAATGAATTGAATTGAAAACGATCTCGAAATGAATTGAATTGAAAACGATTTCGAAATGAATTGAATTGAAAACGATTTCGAATTGAATTGAAAACGAATTCAAATTGAATTGAAAACGAATTCAAATTGAATTGAAAGCGAATTGAAATGAATTCAAATTGAAATTTGAATTGAATAGAAATGGATTTTAAAACGAATTTATAAAGAAGAATTCAATTTCGATTTGAATTGAAATGGAAGTTGAAAATGTTTTTGAAACGAATTCAAAACTATTTATATAATTCGTTTTAAATAGAAATCGACGATATATATATTATATATATAATATAATGGCCTGAATAGAACGCGCCGCGCCGCGGCAGTTCGTGAATTTCGACCATTTATTTCAAACGGACATTACGGGAGATCCGACCGTCGGATTCTCCTAAAACCGGAACCGTTGGGTTCGTATCGAAAAGAGCTTTCTAATGAATGTTAGAAATTTGAAATCTAACGGTTGGATTTGGAGTTACGTCCAAATCAAATTTGAAAAAGGTCGCTGTAAGTGCAGTTCGATGGCCATTGATGGAAATCGACTGTACGGGCCTTGATAAAATTATTAAAAATAGTAATAATTTGTGTAAAATCATAAGAAATGATTTAGAAAGGATTGGGATGAAAAACTCCATATTTGAAAAGATAAAAATAGATTTTTATCGAAATGAACTAGTTTTGAACTAGAATTATAATTCTATTTATTTTTAAATAAATAAATTGAATTCGAAAAGGGTTTTAAAAATAACCAAAATTCCAATGATTGCATTGGAGTGGATTTGAATCGAAATTGTCTTCGGAATATTTCGATGTTGGAATTCGTGATTATACAGGTGTTGTTATGGAAATTTGAAAGATATATATTTATATCGTTATTTCCAATACGACATTTGTTAGTCGTAGGATTTGATATTGAATATAAGCCGATATATTTTCCATTCAGAGCCTTATATTGAATATCAAATGTGATTTGGGTTTGTCGTGAATGGTGTCTTCACTAACACTGTTCTTGAACCCAGTTGAGAAAAGATTAAATCTTTTTATTTAGATTTAATGAAGTGTACCAATTAAATGATATTTAATTGGAATTGAATTGATATTGATTTTTGGGTTTATCATGAACAGTGTTTTAAATAACACTTGTTCTTTAACCCGATAATTAATGAATGTGACTTTGGGTTTATCGTGAACCGTGTTTTAAATGACACTGATTCTTTAACCCAGTCGAAGATTAAAACTAAGTGGAGTTTTAATGAATCTTTAATTAGATTGAAATGATCGAAAATGGAGTATCACCAGTTTTGCTCCAGGCGATAGTTAAATCTTTAATTAGATTTGAACGTGAAATGGTAATTGAATTTACCGATAACACTGTGGTGTTAGATATGAAGTATTCACAGTTTTACTTCATGGGATGAATAGGTTGGGATTGGGAAATTATAACAAATGATTACTTCGGTAAGGTTCGCTAATCCCGACTAGTTTGAATTGATATTCAAAAGTTGATTAAAGAATAAATTCAAGAATTTATCTTTGATAAAATTAATGGGAACCTTTCCCTATGAATGTGAAATTAGAAACTAACTGTCGGTTAGCCAAGCAGAATGGTTTTCTGGATATTGATCTGATGTTGGTTTCGGCCTTCGGGGTTAATATTTGGGGAATTATTCTCTTGATTAATTTACGGTTAATGACTGATGGATTAGAATGAGGCGTATGTTGTGTTTGTGTAACACTTATTTAAAATATACGCGAGTTATTCGGGAAGACCGGGTTTATCCCATTCTGAATAACTGATACGACGATAAGTCGAAGATGAAGACGATGGTCGAAGACCGGAGGTCTTCACGTCGTTTGGGTGATAACTGATGATCTTGATTGGGCTGTACACCCAAGAAGATGGAAACAGTTAGTGATCGTCCAGACGTACTTGGAGATCGATGGATATGCGGGGTACTAGGTGCTCCCGGTTTCGTTCAGACCCAGAACGGACTTGTATATGGACTGTGTGTCTGACATCGGATTTCATTCTGTGTGACTGATATCGGTTGCATAGGATGGTTTGCCTGTGTGGCATGCTAAGATGCAAATGATCAAGGCTTCTGTTGAAAAGCAAAGTCTTGTGGTTGGTGATCAAAGCACGACCTTTGTGGCGTAGCTTTGTGTAGCGTTTACTTCGCGAGTTTCACACCCGGTATGAACCAAAAACGGGAGAGGACATCAGGGAGGACTTGCGTTTCTTTCTAGTTAGAAGTGGCGTCAGTGGTTTTACACGCCCTGACGAGTTTGACTTATGTGGTTGTTGCTGTTGCGAGGCGCCTCGGTTATATCGGTTTCGGCCGATGCATTCTGGTCGGCTGACGGACCAGACTTACACCCCATAGGGTGGGGAAACGTAGTGTTCAGGCATTTTAATCCACATCGGTGGACCGGCCCTGACGATCCAAGGGCCCACCTGTGTCTGGGTCCTGAGACACGGACTAGAGCGTCTCGAATCGGTTGAGGACTATCTTTTGCCTCGGTTCATAGACGGAAATCCAATTTCCAAATACGTGACTTTGCGGTTTTATTTGTAAACCTATATATGGCGACATAGTGGCATGGGACGCTCATGTCGCCTATGATTGATACTTATGATTTGAAGTTGCTTTATGCACTATGCACTTATAATAGCATCAAATGATCTGTTTTAAACGTATCAAGCATTCTTTGGCTGTTATAAGGGAAAACCCTATCCCCCGGCTTGCGTTTGCATTGTGTGATAGGACCTGGGTCTTATAACAGCTTCATTTTTCTTTATTTAGCATTGCGCTGTTTGTTTTATGCACTGGTATTCTTGGGAGGAAACCCGTTCCGTGTTATACGGCGTGGTCCCTTGATTTACCTAGCTTTAAAAATAAAGATTAACTGTTTTAGTTCTCACACCAGTCCCATGACTGACCTGGAGTTTATTGTTTTAACCTAAACTCTGGGTGCCCTTATTTTGACACGGGCAGCTAGTAGTTTCGGTTTTGCAGATTTTATTCACAGGATCCTGGTTCACAGCTGGAACGATATCCGGAAAGCTTTGTATCCGTATATCTCATTCTAAGTTGTGTATTGTATTATTTTCCGCTGCGATGTATTTAAATGTAATTTAAATCTCTGATATTTCTGTGTAATATTTATTTGTTTATACTGTATATTCCTGAAATCTGATGCACTGTTGTAATATATAGTGAAATGTTCTTCTGTATGCGTTCTGTTGTGGCTTGTTCTCAAACGATAGGGCGTTTCGAACGGTCTGGGTCGGTTTAGCGACTGGTTCGGACCGAGCGAAATTCCTTGCCGTCACATATATTAATTTATTATAAGCTTGAATATAATTAATAATACTAATCAAACCGACGTAATGACACCTTAATAATAATTAAGAATAATTTTAATATTAATAGTTATCAATTAATAATTACTATTGAATAATTAAATTTTAATACTTATGTAATAATTAGGACTAATTTTAATAATTAATAATTAAAGTTAATAATTATAAAGTAATATTTTGTATTTAATAATAAAATTTAGGTAATTTTTATTCTATTCCACAGTTTTAATAAGTTAATCCACCATTTTACATTAATAAGTTAATCCACAACTATTTTGTAAGTTAATCCAGGAGTGGATTAACTTATAGATTTCACCCTATTATATATCTAACAATCGATTTTGTGCTTCTTGTTTCATAATTCTGCGTTATTTCACAATTCTCATATCAAATTAATAATAATAATCCAACTAGCCTAAAATCAAGATCTCATACCAGATAATTATGTGGAAAAAAATACACATTATAAATCTACTGTATGCAACATGGTTTTTATATAAATTATACCGACATGTCAATTATAAGATTTTCATTTGGTATTCAAGTTCTCTTGCTGTATATGTTAACTTGTGCAGCCAATCATACTAGTCATTCATACATGCTAGTATACGTATGCATAAAAATCCAAATGAAGTGGTGAGGGAAAAATAAGAAATCTTTGCTATAAATAAACAGATCATGGAGCAAAACATCAATAGGTTCATCAAAAATGAAGCTAACAATAAATAAGTCACTTTAGCAATTTAAGTACCTACAGCCTATTATTTTTACTCAGGAAAATATGTAAAAGTCATATATATTTCTTGAATTACACAAACATGGGAATAAAAGTCATACACGCCTTTTAAGTTCTAATAATCATGGGATTAAAATGCTTCTTGATATCCAAATGAATATACAAGCCACATTAAACTGACTTTTAATACTCAGCACAAATAAAGCAATATATAGAACATAATACTTTGAATAACACTTTGAAACAAGCAATCTATCATCTGACATTTTTTTTCAATAACACTGAATCAATACTAAGAAAGATATCTACATTTGAAATAACCAACATATCTTCTGAATTATTATTTTTCAAAAACAAGCAATGTATCTTCTGAAATATCATTCTTCCACTTCTTAAATAACAGGCCACATCTAGTCATGCCTACCGAGGCACAAAGGAAGATACACTTTTCAATAATTCCTACATATAAAGAAACATTGCATAAGCATGTAGAAACACAAATCTAATCATGTCTCCCTCATCAAGATGCAAACGGCTTCTCTTCTCAGACATATTTCTATCAAATTTTCAAGATTTCATAAAATAACTTATTTGATAATGGTGATATTAAAAAAAATACAATTTTGTATACAATTAATCAAATTCAAAAAAAAAAAATTTAAACAAACTACTTACTATTATGTTGAATTACTCCGCTTAACGCTTAAGCTTGGATTAGATGCTAGAATTCCAGAGCCGAGAAGACAAGGGAAAAAGCAAGGAAGAAAAAATGCATGGAAGAAGAAATCGCACTGAAGAAGAAAACGCAGAAGAATATTAAGAAGAGGAGAATACATACAGTTTTCTTTTATTGGTGGATGTACTGATTAAAATTTGAATTTTAGTAAAAGTCAAAGATCCTATTAAATTGGGTGGATTAACTTACTAATATGGTGGATAAAAATAAAAATTACCTAAAATTTAATACACTTTGGGCTTACCGCTGCGTTTACTGCTTCTTAAACATGGTCATCCAAACTAATGATAGCATAAGTAGACAACGTATTTGATGAGAGCTGATTAAACGGACCTTAACAAGTAATGGTCATAAAAATAATAATCTGAAACACCTGGCATTAGCCAATAGGAATGCAAATTCATTGCATCCAACGTTCCATATGTTTAGGAATGGA
Organism: Allium sativum; assembly: GCA_030737875.1. NCBI lineage: Eukaryota > Viridiplantae > Streptophyta > Magnoliopsida > Asparagales > Amaryllidaceae > Allium > Allium sativum. The sequence goes on along the minus strand of JASFAX010003247.1, from coordinate 26,170 downwards.
TTTACTCGGATCAATGTAAATCCAACGGTTTGTGACATAAAGTAGAAAGCGCACTCCGTGTCATGGAGAAAAAAATGATAACCACCTCAAATTTTACTAAATTCCCAAATACATCGTAGAAATCTCTAAATCGTAAATCACAAGAGTATCGTCACTTTCTTTCGTTGGGAGATGAAATCATTGTTGTCTATCTTCCAGTCCACATCATTCTTAATTCTTCTTTTCCATTTCGCTCCACTTATTTCATTAATGCTCTTTCAACCGATTTTACAACAAGATCTAACTGCAGAAGATATGGTCTCTAAAGATTACATCCTGGTTTCCTCTGTTGAACGCCCAATCCATGCTTCTCGCACTTCACTTCGCTGGTCATTCTTGCAAAGCTCTAATCGATTTTCATCGAATTATTGGGTATCGATGCCTCCACGTCAGGTTCGCTTGTAGATCCATCCGATTTGACTCTATTGATCCTTAAAAGTAATTTCCTTTTTTATTTTTTAAGTTTTTTTGGTTGCTTATTTTATTTGTTATTTTTATCATCCAAACCACGGTTAATAATTTATTGCATTGTTATCGTTGTTGTATAATCATGATGGAGCATATGGTAGTATTCCTAATTCGCTAGCAGTCAAAAAATATCATTGCTGTCTTTGCTCTCTTTTTAATCATTGCTTTATAATCATTGATGGAGCATATGGTTCTTTCCTCTAGGTCTTCTCCTTCTATCTCCATTGCTTTATATCCTACTTCGTCTGAGTTTATGTTACTGTAGTACGTAAACCAAGTATACTACCAAACTTATAAGGGAAGTAGGAAAGCAGAGTTTATATACATATAGGTTAATCTAGTTCAACCGTTGATAGTATACCAGTCAATGTAAACATACGTCCATCCACTTGTAACACTTCCTTTTGATGGTCTCTTTATGATAACTGGCGCTGTAACCTGACTAGGAAAGCTTGGTAGAATCAAACTTAGATGAAGATCAGATTGCAGAATTTTCATAATAATCACTGCTTCCTTGATAAAGCGTTAGTTAGTAACAATGGTTGATCGCGGACTCTTCATATGCTATTGCCTTGATACTCTTACGAATATATCAGAAACATTACTGTCTGATCGTATTTTCATTAACTTTAATCATATATTTGTAGTTCACGTGTGTGAAAGAATATCAATGATGTATGCTTTTGTTTTACTCCTAATTTGGTTCGAATGATACATGCAGCATTGTCTTCATATACTGCAGTTAGACATTCAGTAGCAGTAGTTTGTATCTCACAGCTTATCTGTTTGATAATTGATCTTACCACGCCCATCCACGACTTGTTTTGTGAAGTGCAAACATCTGAAACTTCAAGACAATACATTTTCTTTAATGTTTTTTGGTGCATGTAGGCTTACATGGACTGCTGGGAATCTTGCTATTGTGGCTGCAATATGCATCAATTTAAAGGAATTTCCAATACCTGGTGACGTAGAATTTGTTGGATAGGATTAGGTGGCGAGCTTTGCATAGTAAGCTTACAACACTACATACGGGATTAAGTTCGTTATATATCTATTTTCTTTTGTTGCCATGATTGTCATGTTTGTTCAATTTAGTTGTATGACGTACAAATGGATTTGACGACTAAGATGGAGCCTAAGCTTACTTCGAATAAGCCTTTATGGCTCATGCAAATTGAATACTTTTACATTTCATTTATTGCACTAATTTCGCCTGCTGTTCAATTCTTAGCATTAACAACGTATGTTTCCAAAAATAAATTCCAAATTATACATGTTATACTAGGTATTTTTTATACATTCTTGTAATCTTTTCGAGGCAATGATTTAGTTGATCAAAACGTGCAAAATCCGACATGTTTTGTAAATGCGTGTATACTTATTTAGTTAGAATTATCATTCATTTCATTCCGTATTTACCATGAACCACCTGTTTTAATTTCTTTTAGTTTAATTTGTTGTCCTTTTGCTACATAGTTGTCCATGGTGCAGCAGGATCATAGCCTAACTGTTACATTACACCCATTGAGGTACAAATTTGCCAGCTTCTTGAGTTAGTATAGCAACTTTATTACCTACGATATATCGCACCAGTCACAATTCATGTTAGTCCTTATAATTAAAATTAATTTACACAATTTAATTGCCATCACGTTACCTGGTTGTACATTTTGTTAATTATTTTTGTGCCCACCTTTATATAACCGCAGACACGATGTGAAAATCAAAACCGGTTGTGGATTCTAAAATTAACCAGAACTACCACGTTTTAATATTCTTTCAACTACATATCTACTTTACCGCGGTTATATCCACTACATATATATCATAAAATTTCCTTCGTACTTCTTCTTCCAAATATTATATGACTTCCAACTGATTAAATACCATTGAATACCAGTCTATCAACTATGAGTGCTAATACAACTATGCTATATGACTTGCTGTACGGAACTAACTGGATTACTATTCAGGTGCGTGCTCGTTGCTAGACTATGGAAATTAATCACCAAAGGATCCAATGAGACATACGCAATTAACATGCAGTTTATCGACTGCAAGGTATGTCATCTTCTATTATCTTTGTTTTCTTACTCTCTGTATTTGAACTCAAGCCTGTTTCAAAGTTAGATTTGTACGTGACTAACAAATATTATTCATATACAGGGAAATGAGAACATAGCAACTATACGCAAACATAATCTACAACATTTTGAAGGTGTGTTCCAGGAATCTTCGGTGTACGATATTACAAGGTTCAATGTCCAAGATGCAGAGAAAACATACAGAACCATAGATGATGAAACCGTAATTGTCATCAGATCAGACAGTGAATCAACAAAGTGGCCGAACCAGCGAACAAAATACCAAGATACAAATATTCCTTTGCTGATGATGCACTTTAGCTAACCAGAATGTATCACAAAGTCACACTAACAGGCTAGCTAAATATCCTGCTGGTCAAACTCCCGACTTTTAATAAGATACGATGACTTTAATATTCTTGCCATTTCAGATTATTGTGGTTTGTTGCGTGCAATAACAAATGTTTTCCCCGTCACCTCTCAAAATGGAATGACTGTCTTTAAAGCATGATTTGCATGTTGAAAACATTAGGTTATGTATTAATTATTTAAACGTTTAATTTACATTTTGTCTACCAACTCATAACACTCTGGTTATTCTCATGCCAATGGACAAACAATGACTGTGTCACTATGGGCCGAGCAAAGGAATTTATTAGATGAATATGTTGCTAATGAGTTTGATCATTCCTCGACAATTGTTGTCACTTCACTTACTGTGTCAACATACAGACGTAATTTTTTTCCCCTCTACATTAGTATACATATATATATATATATATATATATATATATATATATATATATATATATATATATATATATACCACCGTGCTAATTAATATAACTTTATCAAGGTTCATTCACCTTTGGATCTACTAAGGTTACAATGATATATTTGGATATTGTCTCACCTCAGCTAGAAGTTATTACAAACAAGTGATTCTTTATCCCTTATTTTTAAATTACTATCCAATAATCATGTTTTGTTGATGATATATTTGTTAGTACCCTATTTGTTATAATAGGGCAAAGGGTGACGAAGCAAACAAGGTTCTTTACATCGATGACCACATTGACCATACTGTTGATGTTCAGAAGATTGACTCAACACTATCGCAACAAATTAACGACGTGCGAACTGCTAATTATCGAGTATGTGTGCTATTTTTTTCTCATTCTAATAACCATTTACATTTACATACCCAAATTTAAGTATTTATTTCCTGTACTTTAACAATAGCATGTCAAATCTACACACCAACCAAAACTTATAAATAATTATGCTTTAAACTTGAATCGGTTGCCATATATTTACTACTACCTTTTCCATCTTCCCCTATAATTCCTGCTATCGTTTCTACTTATGTTTTTTTTTTACCAATCTATCGATTGTCCTCCCAGGGTAAAAGATGTATTGTTCCGGCAACCATCGTTAGAATTAACATTCAGCCTCATGGAGCTATGTAGCGTGCGTTTTCTATTAATCGAGATCCGAGTTTAGTGGCTCACGTTATGTGTACACTAAATGTGAACGACCGTCTGATATTCCATATAACAGGTACACCAACTTCTTAGCTTTCAGAACCTATGCATATCATCTCATGTTCTGATTAATGTGACTTAATAGATATCGAATGACCGTTGACATACTGGACCAAACAATGTCTTACACTATTACCGCTTTTGACAAACAAGCCGAGGAGCTTACTGGTCACAGCGTTGATGATCTTCTTACCATATATAAAACAGTAACAATTAAACTTTTTCCGCTCCTTTTACTTGTCATTTCACGTAATTACATTGACAGCAAGTACTTCATATAAATATTTTATATTACAGTCTTTCAGCTCACCACACTGCAACGCTAATTAACTATATATGTGTTTGTAATTCCAGGTTACATACAATATAGTTGGACGATGTCACCTCTAATATTCTGCTTTGTCAAATCTCTATAAAATAACAATACTACCACATATAAACACAAACATGTTTTAGACCGAGCTTCACACAGATCAAAAATGCATTTAGAATTCCTTTGCCTGCCTTCCGCTCGTATTCTTCCTTGTCCATGTCTTTCACTATTAAAGCAAACCATACCTCTCCCTAGCTTTTCCTATAGTTTCATCATTTTTTTTTAGTTTTTGGTCTTTGGTTTTGGATGTGTCATCTTGGGGTCGGATTTAAGGTGCCTATTTTTGGTTTGGAGCTATTTGAGGTAGTTTTGTTTTCTGGCATGTTTTGTTGGTTTTTCTATCTAGTTGGTGGTTGTTTTATCTTCTAGGAAGGAAGTAATATTGCTATTTTGTTTGTGGTCAGTTGAAGTTTGGCAAAAGAATGTTCCAAGTAGCTGCTTATATCTGAGGTACTCCATTTGATTTCTCAGTTTTCTCATTATTTTGACAATTCTATTTGCTTTGATCTGGAAGTCAAAGATATTTGTATTTTTGACTCCTTTTTTCTATTTGTGCGTAGGCTTGTTCTGAATATAGCATTCAGTTTAACAACAGGAATCACACAATGGAATATATATATATATATATATATATATATATATATATATATATGCATGTATGTATGTATCTTTGTTTGATATATCTTTGCTGCAGATGAAAATTTACATAAGTATACATTTTTCTTGGATATACCTGTGTTGCAAACATCTCTTCGTCCAACTCCTGAAAATTTACAGTTATAAATATGAACTAAATACAAGTTATATATCTGTGTTTAGTTATCCTATAAACATAGTCGAAGGCAAAAATAAGACTGTCAAGGCGACATCTTATAATGAGGAGTTGGATGAAGAGATTTTGCCAGTGGGAACAACGTTAGTTTGCCAGTGGGAACAATGTTAGTTTACTTCAACGGCATTTTTTTCATCATCGTTAAATAACTTTTTTCTTGCAGATGCATACTAAATATACTACTTGCTTTGCAGGTGTTTGCGCTCCACCGACTATGCTGTTTAGCGCACCGTTGGTTGGTTGTTATTTATGGTTCTGTTTCCGGTATCAAAGGCAGAACTTATTGGTACTCTACCTATCCTGTTGTTCAATTTGTTTCACAGGAACACCTTTAAGAAGTAACATGTGTAATGAACATACTGATTTTTTTTTAATAATCTGTTTGGACTTGTTATCTTAACTTCGTTGATATGTTGTATGCACACACATCTTACTGAATGTATGTGTTATTATAAATTGATTAGTTTATCATTTGTGTATTGTTGTTGGATACCATGAAATTTCTATATAATATTGAATTTGTTTTGGCATGTATGAAATTGTGATGTTGATATATTAAGTTCCTTATGATGATTCTAATTTTATTATTTTGGATATTGTATATGTTTCAATTATGCTAATTTAAGATTGATAAAAGACAGAAATTCTGTTTTTAAAATTCAGTTATACCAGTCTTTACATTTTGAGACTAAAGTGTCAATAAGGGACTGAAAAAACATCGTAAAATCGTCGGTAAGTGATGGAAAAAAAACATCATATAATCGTTGGTAAGCGAAAAAATACATCGTAAAATCATCGGTAATCAAAAACAAAAACTTAGTAAAATCGTCGGTAAAATCATTGGTAAGCTATGGAAAAACATCGTAAAATCGTCGGTAATCAAAAATTAAAACATAGTAAAATCGTCGGTAAAAGCATTGGTAAGCTATGAAAAAACATCATAAAATCGTCGATAAAATCATTAGTAAGCAACGAGAAAAACATCGTAAAATCATCGGTAAAATTATTGGTAAGCTATGAAAAAATATCGTAAAATCGTCGGTACACATTGACATTCCCAAAAAATCATCGGAAATTTCGTCGGAAAATTTAATGATGCTAAATATAGCGATGTTTTTATTTCGTCGATAATTCCGTCGGGGATCGCTTTTCACGCCGAAATACCAACGTTTAAGAGCGTCGGAATATACAGTTTTTCTTGTAGTGTGAATATGGATATAAGTAAAATTTCTACATAGTCAACATATTTTACTAGTTAATGTCAGATTTTGTATGGTTAAAAGAAATTAGCAGATGTAACGATATTTACAATTAAATAAGTAATTTTGTTCCCTGGTTTATATGAATGATCCTAAATGTATAAGTTTCAAAATACAAATCTTATATTTTACCAGGAAGCAAACAAATAGGACAGTGTAAGATTTGATAAAATGAGAAAGAAATAACTTACTTTTTTATGGTGATGTGAATTTATAGGATTTTGTTTCTCCCATGCATCCCATTTCAAAAACCTGCTATGTGGCTCTTATTGTGACTAGAGATAAATTATATAAGGACTTAAAATTGTACAAATAAGGAGGCTATCTTGCAGGAAATGGATCTGGCTAGCATTGCAATGTTCATTGTTTAGCTTGCACTGTCACCACAAGCCATCTGGATCAGGTTTTGTGCCTGCTAAACCTGCAGGGAGAAAAATCAACAAGTTTCCTTTTAATATAAAATATCATATACTTCAACAGAGAAATTAAGTGGTTGGAATAATTTCATGTGGCATCCACTAACATTCAAACAAGTTTGCGGAATGCAAAAATAGAACTTCGATTCCCAGCTAAACATCAAGTGTTGTATAGAGAAGCAAAAGGGGAGTCTGAATTCCTACTACTAAGCTTTGAGTGAAAAGGCACTTCAATACTAAATTAACTTAATATAAATTGAATTTAAGTGTTTATTTTGTACTGAGTTCGCAAACTGAAAGTTGAGTGCAAAGTTAGTTTGTATTGGAAGCACAGTGAGTGACTCAGTTTGCGGTTTGCACTGTGTTTGCAATGCAACAAACTCTGTTTGCAGCAAACTCAGTTTGCATAATGCAGATATAAAAGAGAGAATAACTCAAATCTTAAAAATTCTATGAAAAGTCTTACTAGTTATGGTTCTCATGATTTTTCCATTAATTTCCAACACCATTCGTTTTTGCAGGATCAGCACTATAGGAGGCGCCTTCAATGTATCATACAAGCAAATTTAACATTTCAGTTAGATTAACCCATATATACTACCTTAGTCATGCAGGGCAACAAAACATGTTATGTCAAGTGTTCTTGCAAGTTCATTAATTTTCATAAAAGTAGAAACAAAAAATGAAAGTAGATATATAGCAGTGAATCATTAGTCATGCATCAATCTGAACTTAACCCGAGTATCATCCATACCATAGTTTATAGCAGGATATCCTTTCCAGTTTTGATTTCTAATCTACTTATAATACCTTTTTGGAAGAAATTATCAAATTTCCAAATTCAAATAGGAAAATTGTAAATAGTTCTGACTACTTAACAATTTGAAAACACATATATAGGCCTAAATTTTCTCATTCTAGTTTTACAATAATGCATGCACTTGGAATTTAGCAAATAGTTCATCCAAGGACATAGCAGTTATAAAAGAAGCAACTTAGAGGAGGTGGGAACATTTTGGAGAGCTGAAGGTAATGCTCTAAGATTATAATATTTTACAGTTCAAGTATAACTAGCCCTGGCAAACTATTATATGATCCATAATGCACTATAAATTAGTACCCATAAAAAGATTTTAACCTGTTTAATATTCCTAATGATAACCAATCACCCTCAAAAGCCTATCATTTCCAAATCTTAAATTAAAAAAAAAATTATTTTTCGGTCTACAAGGTTAGTCCAGTCGATTTTAACTTCCTTCTTCTGTTTCTCTGAGTTTTCCTTTCTTTCTCGATTTCTGATTTTTTTTTTCTTCGAACTTGCTGTTTAATTTGGTTTCGGCCGATTTAAATAACAAATTAAACATCTAACTGATTTGCGTCTTTTGATCTTCGAATTGAATAAGTGTGTTGCTTCGATTTTGGATACAATGATCAGTACTTAACTGTTAGGTTCATAATTGAACAGACGAATTTGGAAGACGAGAAACCATCGATTCAATTTTTGAGACAACGTTTCCAGTTAGGTTTAGATCGTACGATTTTTAGCATATGCGATTTATTTCACGTTTTGAATCGACGAAGGAGCGATTCGATTCAAATTGCGATATAAATCGTACGATTTAACTATTTTTGGCAATAGTGAGACAACAGTTTCACAAAAATAGATCCCTAGTCAAAAGTAAATTACTGCAAAATAGCAACAAAATCCAAACAAATACACCAGTAAGCAATGCCAATAAATAATAGTTACCAATATGTAAAGTGACAATAAATACGAAGAGTTTCCACCTACATGGTGCATGAAGTCTGGCAACCAAAAATCAAATGAGATCCCTTTGTTGCCAAAGCAATCACCGAGAGAGCAACAATGTGATATAGAGATCATCAAGGCAAAGCAACACCAACTCGACCTGGACTTTGAATCCAGGTGAAATCGCGTCTTCAACCAGATGTTCTATGCCTTATGAACCAGGCATTGATCTGAATGTTATTTTCAGATCTAAAACAAGGGTAACAAGGAGAAACGGTTTGAGGAATTATTTTACCATCCCCCATGATTTCAATTTGAAGCAAAGGGTTTGAATGGTTGGATTAACATAACAAGAATAAAGAAATAAGACAGAAGCGAGAGAACGAGGATAAAGGATTAAGATAGAAGTGTAAGAAGTTGATGAGCTATTTTAGAAGCCACCATTGCTTTCTTTGCTATGAGGGTTTAAAAAGTTACCACAATAAGAGGAGGCTACAAATGCTCTAGAAAGCCTTAACCTCTGAATTGCACTGCAACAAATTTATAAACAGTAAGCCCGTAGTTATGAAAGAAGTCACAAGGTGCATGCCATGACACAATGTGGTATTTGCACCTTACTTCCCTATGGTGCAGCACAGAGGAAAAGGTGCAGCGAATGGTGCTAATGACGCTTAAGACGCAAATGGCGCACACGGTGGAAAAATCGCATGATAGTTTATAGTTTTTTGTACTGTTTTTGTTTATTTTGAAATGAATTTGATGATTCATTCTTTCATTCTTCCATATATATATGTGTATATATATATATATATATATATATATGTGTGTGTGTGTGTGTGTGTGTGTATATATATATATGTATATATATTGAAAACATAACTGGAATTCAAAAATAGATTTGAACTACAGATGGGGGGTAAACTGCATGCATAATATTTATAAATATTACATTTTGAAAACCAACACATTTTAAATATAAATATTACATTTACAAAACATCAATTCTTAACCAAAAAATGCAACTAATTAAAAAAAATTGAATGGAATCCAACATATTCTTTCACTCATAGTGAATTCTAAATCTTTCGTTTGGAAAAATATTGTTGGGCATCATTAATTCTTTACATATAAAGAACCGTTTAAAACATTTATAACTACAACATGATAATAGTAGTCAGACCACGATATTTAAAACCTTACGATTCCATAAGCATATATAAAATTCACATTTCAGAAGTTCATATTGACTCGGTTGTAATCTTCAAGCCAGCTCTCCTCTTCACAAGCTGACATTCACTTATCCGTCTCTATTATCTCTATTCTGCTTGGTGAATCTTCTTTGGCTGTAACTATCTGGTTGTCCAAATTGAAAAATAATTCTGCTTTGTTTCTTTAAAGCTATTTCTTTCCTTTTGCTAGCCTTCAGTTCATCTAACCTTTCAACTTCAATTTCAGCATGTATACAACATAAAACATGTTAACACTTAACTAAGTTGCATCATTTCAAGAAGAGAAGAGTTAATAAAATAAAAAACATGTTCAATATGATCAAGTGCAAGAGCGCCAGGGATGGTCACCTTATCTACCGATGAACTATTGCAAGTGACATGATCAAACAGATTTGTCTCCTCTTCGGGAGTGTCCATTAAATTCCAAAGGTCATGTAGCTGACAGTCTAATTCTTGAAGCTGCAAAGAGGGAAATGGTCGTGGTTCTATTTTGAAAACTTCAACAACAACAAAAACAAAAAAAAATGCAATTGTTTGGAAGTGCATGCACAGGTTAGTTAGAAGAATATAAAAAATACAACTTTGAGATAAGCCCTATACGTTAATGCAATCATACACTACTCCGTATCAAGATTAATATCCCCACAGCATTCTTATGGGTTGGGACTGCATTGGATATGCATTTATAACCTAGCCTAAGATGTAAGATCTCATTTCCAACTCCACCCTTTTGGTATGGCTCCATCTAGTAAGTGCTAAAGGAGTTGAGGACAAAAAAAAATATAGTCAATGAAAACTGACACGGTGCATTGGAATACTATTTTGAGCAAACATGGATTATATTATAACATGATGATTTGACTTTTGGCAACTTATTCATACATTCATTTGCATCAAACGCAGATAGCATAAACCTAAGGTATCTATTAATTGTCTCACTTTTTTCTTTCCTGTTTCAGACAAAAAAACAAATTTGCGAACATTGGTTGCCTTTTATCAAGCATCACGTAATTTATGTATTATGACTGATGTGGAACAGTTACAACAAAATAATATTTTTGGAGCTTGAATAGATTTGTCGTTGACTATAGGAGATAATATATCCAGTCAGTGGCGGAACTAGCTGGATGAAGCAGGTAGGGCAAGTGTATTACATCAGGTATGGCCAACATGAAGACAGCTGGTATTATAAAGGAAAAAGAAACTTTCGGGGGGGCCATGGCCCTAGCTGGGCCATGGCCCTGTATCCAGTAAAGACATACACGCATCCACACATGTAAATCAGGATTATGTGTAAGCATCAACCAGTTTATAGTACAACAAACTCATAATAAACCTTAACAAGAAGCTAAGCAACTTTCACGCATTTAAAAATGATTTTTGAAGTATAATTAAGATACTACAAAGTATTGGTACATAAATGGTAACTTAAAAAAAACCAGATACACAAAAAGAACCAGTGAGAACCAAACTTAGCATGTAAACTCTGAGTATGCACTGAACCCATACCACATACTCCAAGTCTTACACAGGGAAACTAGTAAAATTAACATGATTACATTCAGATTCCTACTCAACCAAATACTACGGATTAAAAATAAATCCAACTACAAAAAGGAAACACGTGAATTAAAATTTTAAAAAAAGAAATATAAGTTTTCTTACCATGCCAATGTGTGTCTTTTCTCCCAAAGCTTACTGCAATGTTCCAGCTCGGCTCTAGAACCAGCCAATGTCTCAAGAAGTTTTGCTCTAGATTTTGATGCATGTTCCACTTTCCGTCTTTATACATCTAAGCACTCTTGATCTATCTGTAATGATAATTTATATATCTCGCTCCTCGCCACTCTCGCCTACTTCGTCCTTATTATATGCAGATTAGTATTTTATCACCAGGTAGCCAATTACCCATAATATGAATAATATTACCTGCAACTGCTAAAGTAAAGTACCACAAGTAGTTTCAACAGATAGTGAATAACTAATTACATCAACAACCATTTGGAGTGTATCCGTCGTGAGTAGTCGATTTGCTTAAATAGAGAGTCATTTTCTAGATAACTTTGAAGAAAGCATAATTAATAGTCATTTCAAAATCATGGTGGAAGAAAGTCATTACTGGTCTAAGTATCATCATGGAAGAAAGCATAATTAATAGTCTTTTCAAAATGTTGAGAGAAGAGTAACTAATCTTTTGGGCTTTAGACCTTGGTATCTAGGAAACGGTGAACTAACTCAAACTCGTAGAAACTAAATAACTTCCTTTCTCCCTTAGGTCCACTTCTGTAGACCTATCTACGGTATTGACGAAAATGTCGTTAACATTTTGATGCTAGCTGAAGAAGGGCTTGAACCTCCGACCTTGTGGTTAACCTTATATCATATCTAACTTTGTTGTTCCGTCCAGGGTTGGACTAAGCTTTGAAGAAGCAAGATTATGGGCAAAAGGTCCCAACAAGAGTCTTCTGGATCTCAAATGGTAATGTCAGGTACTACTGACCCAAAAGTGATGGAAGAACAAATGTTAAGAATGGAAGCTCTGCAAATAATCAAGTGGAAAAGGGAAGTAGAATAATACGATCCCGGTTATTGGAACGACAACCCTTCCTACATAGGACAAACATCAATATCTACTCTAAATGGTTCTACACTAAAAGAGTATAACTCCATTTTTCCCTTAGCTCCACTTCCGTAGACCTATCTCTGGTGTTAACGAAAAATATCGTTAATAGTAACTTTATAATAATTAAATTTTATTATCAATTAGTAATTATATTAAAATTTAATCCTAATTATTATGTAAATACTAATAGTCAATTATTTAGTAATTATTACGAATATTTTATTAATTATTGAATATTATGAATATTTTATTAACTATTTAATATTTGTTGTTGATTAGATTTATTAATTATAAAATGTAATTAATAGTTGTTAAATATAATTTACAAACCATTAATAACTAACCATGATAAATTATTAAATTATTAATTCATATTAATCAATTATTATTACTTAATACTTATTATATTATAACTAAATATTACTTATCACTTCATACTTTTTTATTTACCAAAAGGTGGGGGGAAAATAATTTTTAAAAGTATGTTTTTCGCAACTGACTTTATTAATTGTAAAAAAAATACAGTTAGTGCAAGTGGCAAAAACAGTTGTTAAAGATATTTTTTGCAATAGGTTTGAAAGTGTAGTTACAAAAAATATGTTTGTTGCAATGGTTATAGAAGCGCAGTTGCTAAAAGTATGCTTTTGCAAATGGAAGGGAAGCGTTGTTCCTAAAAATATGCTTTTTGCAACAAAAATAAAATGGCTGTTGTTAAATATCATCTATTGCAACTGTTATGAAAGGTCTGTTTCTAAATATCATTCACTGCAACTGTCGCGTGTCGTCAGTTGCAATAGGGTATTTTGCTTGTAGTGAATGAGACGGCACAAGATTTAACGAAAGAAAGATATGCAATCAGACAATGGTGAATATCCGTCGTCTGATTTGATTTCTGGCGTAGCGCAAGATCAAGTATAGAGGCTGAATTCAGAAGTGTGACAAGTGCTACAGTAGAGATTATGTGGATTAAATCTTTGTTGAGCGAACTTAATGTGCAGACAAGCACAGCAAGCACCGTGACATTGACTGCTAATCCTACACTACATTCTCGTACCAAGCACATGGAGCTGGACTAATACTTTGTCAGAGAATAAGTTTTTCAAGTGAAGATTCATATTAATCATCTACCAAACACACATCAAAGGGCCGACATCTTAACCAAAGCATTATCAACTCATAATGTTAATCGTTTCAGAAGAGACCTATGAATCACAAAGCTTGATACTACAACAAATAAAAGTCAGATGTATACCTGCCATAGCCATGTCTCACAATATCATCATGGTCAAGCTGAAATAGAGGAGCAAAAGCAAATGCCAGACAGGCCTTCATCATTCCTTTCCTCACCATGCCGTAAATCCTAGATTCACTGATCTACTTAAATTAGCAGAGTCTCTTCCAAATTTCTCAGAAGAATCATCAATCTCACTTCATAATGGAGAGATATCAAGCTTAAGGAAGTTCGAAGCTTCCTTTTGTTTAGATCTGTGATCGAAGAATTTTCCAGTCTTTGAGAGGAAACCCTAGCATACTTTGAGGGAGGGAGTAAAATGAAATGAAGTAAACAACCACATCGAATAGTCTTTAGTTTATTTATTAAATACGGGTTTGATACCCTTTGGGCCTGATGGCCCATTCTCGTGTACACCTTTTATAAATAGACCGTCATATGTGCATTTCTATACATTCAATTACAGTAATATTAATGTTAGACCAAAAAGTGGTTCTAACACCCAAATTGACTAAAATTCTAACAAAATAGGATAAAAAATGGAAAAGAGACACGAGATTTATAGTGTTTCGGCGTTAAGGAGCCTACGTCCACTTTATATCACTTTGTTTGATGATGTAAATGAAAGTACAACAAGATATTTGCTCAATCTCACTCACTTTTCATATACATTCACTCAATAATACTCAAAATACACTTTGAATGATCATTTGGATTGTTTGGGAGTACTGATATTCGGTTCTCAAGGATACTCAAATTCTCAAAGTTCCAAAAAGCTCCTTTCAAATGCCTCTTTGTGGGGGTATTTATAGGCGAAAATTCTTCCTGGATCCGGATCGGATCGGAGCCACGTGTCCTCTTTTCCACTGTTTTCGGGTTCTAATGGAATATGGTAATGACAACGCATTCGGTTAGTGGTGAACATGGGTAGAAAGTGGATGTAACTACCCCGAACATCAAGGAGATCGTGGGCTGAAACGGTTGGGTGTTCTGGGCTCGGATCGGATGGAATTGTAAAGGGGGTCGGATCGGCTATGCCATTTCCGATCCGAACCGGAATGCATTCAACTTTTCATTGCTTTGTATTGGTTTGTTCTTCTCTAAAGAACTCCGATCCGGTCTGGTTCATTGGTAGATTATTCTTCAATGTTTGATCCTTTATCTTTGTGTAGCCTATTTCACAAAGTAGGCTAACATTTTGCCCCCTCAAAGGATGCTTCTGTTGAAAACAGAGCGTGCTTTGATGTCGTCTGTTCGCTAGTCTTTGAATTTAAGTTTGAATCGTCGAAAAGTTGTTTCCATTGGTGTATAAAGAAATACTACTTCAGAAAGTCGTGCCTCTTGCTGTCTATATATACATCACTAAGCATGTAGACTGCTTTCTTCATGTTTAAACAACTTTAAGAGCTCCTTCTAATGTCCAGTGATTCTTCCAAGTAAGTTTTTTTTTCTTTATTTTTCCTTGAATTCAACTTGCAAGCCAAGTCATTGTGCTTAGTTCCATTCGGTTCGGACCCGAACTGAACTGGATTTCCTTTTGTATTGTTTAATGCTGGTCCAACAATCCAGAGTGTATTTGTGGGCTTTTATCCCGGTCCGAGCAGAGAAAAAGAGGGGGAATACGAGTGGTCACCATAACTCTATATAGGTCCACCGTTTGTCTCTTTCTTCCTCTTTCTTTTTCATTGTTCTCACCCAACCGATTCCACACCGAATCCCTAACCTTCAGGAACTCAAAAATTCTGAAATTATCTCGTTAATCTTCAATTTAAACACCTTGGTAGGTTTTAAAATTTCAATCATCTTCGTAATAACTAGTTTCAGTTATGTTTTGTGGTCGACTTTGAATGATTTGAACATGGTTATTTCCTAGCTTCGACGTCGTGGTTTTCTCATCCCTCGCTATCGTCGTCGGTGGCTCTACCATCACCACGAGGTGTTGGGAGGTAGGAGATGGCACTGGTTCATCCCCGACTGGAGTTTTGGAGATTGGATCGGGTTTGACCATGATTGAGGAGGAAGAAGAAGATGAAGAGCGTGAGGGATCGGTTCGGATGAGGAGGCATGGAAGATGGAGGAGATGACAAGGGAATAGGTTCAGAGTGCCGGATCGGGTCGGACAATATTCTCCCAACCGGATCGGACCGAAAAGTGAATTAAAGGGGGAAAGGGGCATGGTTGCTTAATCCGATTCGGACCGTTCGAGAAGTCTACTTCCAGACTGATCAGACATTGATCTCTGGGCTCCAATGTTTGTCCGAGTCCAAGGCAGGGCCATGCCCCCATTCCGATCCGAATAAACGCATCCGAACTGATCCGAAGAATAGTCCAACTTAATGCATAAAAACTTGCTTAATTGGCCAAATCAACTCTTGGCATAATCTTCAACTTAATGGACAGTTAGGATAGTGCCTCGCGAACATAAATGAACACCAAGAATTATTCTGAACTTCACTGTTTCTTCAAAGCTTTGCATTACGCTTCCAAGCGATTTCTTTACATCTTTCGCACACACCGTACACACTTTAGTTCATACACATGCACAGGGGGACACAGGCTAAATTACTCTAATTCTTGTTATCGTTTTCTCGATAGCTCATCAGATATGGCTGAAAGACGCTCGTCCAGATTGGCTGAAAAGAAAAACACGGCTAAACTGTCCGAAGATTTACCTGTCGAAGATATATCATCTACTTCATGTTCAGGCTAGGACAGTGAAGGTCCAGACTATGACATGGAAACTCGCAGCAGTGAAGTCTCTTCAGGAAGTGGTGTTTCTCTCGGCGAGGAAGAAGAAGCAGGGGTAGGTGATAACCGAGCACCCGACGAACTTGAAGATGCTGAAATTCTAGAGAAACCTAAAGATTCGGTTAAGTCTACAATCGATGATGAGAGAATCCTTCGAATACGATTAAAGCACGGGATTCTTAAGAACGATACTTTAACACCTTCATCTACAGATCGTCCTCACAGTCCACCAGAAGGGTTTATGTCCATCACTCGACTAATGTGCATGGTTGGAGCAATTCCTCCGTTTCCGCCCTTTGTCGTCGATTTTCTAAGACAAATGCGTATTTCCCCCATGCAATTACATCCTAACTCTTACGCTTACCTGTATACTCTGTACATAGCTTACAAAGAGATTTTAGGAGAAGAGCCTACTTTCGATGATATTCATTTCTTTTATAACTTCAAACACCGGACTCAAGAGACTCCCTCCCTCTCGTACTTTGAGTCGGTTCCAAAAAGGAAAATTATTCTTGTGCCTTTCAGCAGCAAGGCCGGCGATTCGAAAACTGAATGGTTTTATATTAGACAGCAACCGGGTTGTGCCCGAAGGTGGACCAAATCAAGTAACACACCGACTTTCAAATTTCGACTTCACGTTCTTACGCTAACTTGGAACTAAGCATCTTTTTTATTCCTATCTGCAGTTGATAATCCAAAGCAAATATCTGGTTAGCTGTACTTCGACCGGCTGAACAGGCTACTCAATGGCGACCAAAAGTTTTTAACAATCGAAGAAGTTTTGAAGGACGAGTATCTTCATCGTTATGGATTATTGTCCATTACTCGTAGTATAGGTCACGGGTCAGTTCCAAATGTGTATATTCCTCCGGTTGACATTATCCCTGATACAGGTGAAGGTTCAAAAGGTTGTGAAGGTTCAAAAAGGTCCAACAGTACCTCTCAGGACTCCTCCCTCTCCATCTTCAACTCAAGACGATGAACTAGCTAACATAGCCGAGAAATACAGAGAGGGATACACCATTCCTGATGATGCCATTTCTCCTGAAAATTTAACATCCCTTAATGAACTGCCCCTAGATGCCCCTCAAGGAGATGCTCTTGCTACTGACGATTCTACCTTTCAGGGCTTGGGAGATCTTTCTTTGCCTGAAACTCTTTATACTCCAGAAGATTTTCCGACAAACCCCCTTATCTTTAACTCTTCAGAAGAGACTACTCCCGTAAAGACCAAGGAGTCTACACGTGCTAGTCTGACTTCAGGCTCGTGTTTGTTGGGGGGAATACCACTTAGGATGCACTTTGCACATTAACACTGCACGTCACAGCACTTATACCCTATGCTAATGTCGACTCTAAATTTCACTTGTATTATCATGCAGGTACCATATCACATCCTTATTATGATATTGTAAAGGTTCGCCGTAGCATGTCGAGACCTCCTGCTGACTCTGAGCATGATCGACGTGAGAGTCGGGGCAGAGACGACAGAAGGCATCATGATTCCTATCGACCCCACGTTTCACGCTCTCGCTCTCCAGCTCGACCGGATTCTAACAGATATAAGGGCCACTAGAGTCGCCGTGGGGGAGACACATCACAACCTAAAGACTCAATTCCTTCCCAAGATAGGCAAAATCAAGAAAAGAGTCCAACGAAGCACATGGATCCGCAATATAAGCAAAAGACTTCTGAGAAACAACCCGAGAAAGGAGGTGCAGCCATCGTCTCTACCAAGCGAAAACACTTCGAATTATCATATTGCAGACCTCCACCACTGGATGCCGATTCCAAAACAAAATTGGCTTACTTGGAGAAGCAGTTCCCGGACCACTATTTCGAAAATCTCACTTTCTTACCTACGCTCGAGCCTATTTCTTCAAAGTGGGCAGATGAAGCTAAGGCAAAGATTGATGCGGTAGAGAAACGGTATTCCGAGATGTATAAATATTCACGTAATCTTTCCAGAATCATTCGGAACTTGATCACAGACATTGATGCAATGAAGAAAGTTGCGGATTCTGACGAAAAAGCTTTAAAGAATCTCGAGAAAGACCTGGATGATACACAAAGTGAACTTGCCATTGCCCAGCGGGATGCCAACAATTTCAAAAAGCAATTCGAAGAGTTGCAAAAGCGTTATCATGACTTATTGGAGTCTCATAGTCAAGAGCGCTTAGAGTTGAAGAAACAAGCTGAGGATGCTAAATCGGAAAGTGTCAGAATGCAATTAGCATATAGCACTCTTGAGCAAGAGAAAGCCGAGTTAGCGAGAAAAAATGCTGAATTGGAATCCAAATTACTGGAGGCAGAGACTAGAGCTGCCTTGGCTGAGGGGAATTTAGACAGCGCTATCAAGTCCGCTGAGGAAGCCCATAAATAACTATCAGGAGCTCAATAAGAATTGCAAGGTTTTGGCGAACTGATGATAGAGTTCTTTTCACATATAATCCGCCGCCGAAACATTTCTTGGATCGAAGATTATCCAACTACCTTAGTTGATGTATGGAATCAGATCGTCGAATGGGAAAAAGATGAACTGAAGGTAGATTTTGTTTATGAAGATAAGCTCATGGAGAAATATTTGAAAGACGATGAGCCAGCACGCCTAGCCGAGGGGCATCGCCTTATTGCAACTTCAATGGAGGAAGAAAGACGCCGGATCAAAGGAAAAAAATGTTTCTGAAGTTGGTTCCTCTTTCGTTTCTGCTGAAGCTGTTGGAGTAGAGAAATACGATCCTGAACATCCCGAAATTCCTAGAGCGCCTCTTCTATCTCCAATACCTGAATCAGCATCTGAAGCAATAGCCACCCCAATTGAGAAATCCTCAGAAGGTATTTCCACCTTTTCGCCTCAGTTTGTCAAGGCAGTTTCTACCTATCGTCATATTATTGGGCAGTCCATCGAAGATTCTTTGTTTTCCCCTCAGTTGATAACTATTGCTTCTCATTCTGTAGGTGTTGAACCGACCGAGAAGACTGATGTACATCAAGGAACCACCACTGGGGAAGAATCTATGGAAAAAGCTCGAGGAGAACTGGATAAGGCTACCGTTATTGAATCTGGTGGAGGGGCTGAAGGCAAGAAGGAAGGGACTGCCAATAAGACTACCCTACCACTTAATGTCGATACTTCTCATGATGATGAGATAATAGATGCTCTGAAAGATGATGATGGTAACAACGAGCATGAAGAAGATCCTGAGGTTTCTATAATTGGGGACTCAAAGAATCCTGATAACGAGACTCTGGCTGAAATGAAGGCCAAGCACGATAAGCGTATGCAGCTAAAAGTCGAGGATGTAGATCTTGAAAGCGTCAAACCTCTAGCCGTGATGGATGTCGGGTCGAGATTAGTTGTTAAGCTTTCGACTAGGTCGATTACCGAAGAGCTTGTTAAAAAATCTTCTCTTGATTCCAATGCCCAAACTATAGGGAAGAAGTCTACTGATTCTGGAGTCTCAATCATAGAAAAAAAGAAGCCAAAGCGCCTCCTGTCTGATGCTAAGAAGGAAGCTAAAAAAGCCCTTAAGAGTGCCAAGAAATCCAAGTCTACTCCAAATCCTAAGTGATAATGTGCTTTGTTCTTTTGATGTTCTATTAGCCCGCTATTGTTGTAGTGAGCGTGGCCCTTGCATCTTTTACTTGAATTCCCTGTACAAATTCATGCATTTGTAAATAAAAAGTATGTTTCCTGCAATGTCGGATAGTTATAAGTTCATTATATCGTGTTACAGTTATATAATAAAGTCGTTGTTAAAGGGGAACAACGTGAATACACATATATGCCCCCAATCAATTTTGGATAACCGACCAAGGCTTATCCACAGTTGATTAAATATAATCATCTAATTGCCCCCGATTCCCTAGCGGAGACAATTTTCTTTTGTCATTAATGCTTGTTTCTTTTAGCATCTTTATACTCTCCTGTCTTGTTATCAGGTTAGAGTCATCTTTGAGGCGGTCTCTTATCGGGGTGCACCTTCACGCCTCAGAGGACGTCGTCTTCCCGTCCTCTATACTCTCTCTATTTTCATGAGAGTTAAAGTTAGGAATGTCATCTTCCCATTCCTTCAGTTAAATTATTCAGACAGTCGTTTTGTTTGTTCCTGCATGTAAATTCAAGTTCGTTTCAAAATTTACCACTTCATAATTGTGACAGACAAGTCACATAAAATAATGCAGGAAAGTAAATGACACAGGATATTTTTATAGTGGTTCAGCTAATTTGTAGCCTACATCCACTTTATAGTCTTTTGTTAATATAAACAGACTTTTCTAGGCAAGTCATGCCTTTTTACAGTGTTCATAAAAAACAAAAGAAAATACAACATCCTTAATTCAAATATCGCATCAGGTGCTGGGCATTCCAAGCCCTAGGCACTTCTTCACCGTCTACGGTCGTTAACTTGAAGGCTCCTGTCTCAAGTTTCTGTTGGACGGCGAATGGTCCTTCCCACTTTGGACCGAAATGAGGAAGGGATGGAAAAACTCGCTTTAGCACCAAATCCACTGGCTCAAAGGTTCTAAAGCGAACTTTCTAGTCATAATAGCGTGCCATCTGACGTCGATGTCTTGACGCACGCAAGTCTGCCTCATCCCTTTTCTCTTCAACTTCATTAAGGGACTCGAGGAGGAGTGCCCGATTCGTCATCGGGTCATAATATGTCACCCTATGGGACGGAACTTCAAGCTCTACCGGGATTACCGCTTCTGAACCAAATGAGAGAGAGAAAGGAGTATGGCCGGTAGCTGTCTTAAACGTTGTCCGATATGCCCACAAAGCCAAGGGCAATTCATCCACCCATTTTGCTTTTGCACGCTCAAACCGCTTCTTGAGGATGGATTTTATGACTTTATTTATTGCTTCTACTTGCCCATTTAACTGTGGATGGGCGACTGCAGTGTACCGCTTGTCAATCTTGTATTTCTGGTAGAAATTTCTGAATTCGGCGCCATCGAACTGGGTCCCATTATCATTTATAATGGTCCTTGGAATCCCAAATCGGCATATGATGTTTCTAACCAAAAAACTTATCACCTTTCTCGTTGTGATTTTGGTTAAGGGCTCAGCTTTCACCCACTTCGTAAAATAGTCCATAGCGACTGTTACATACTTTGCTCCTCCTTTTGCAATCGGTAGAACTCCGATGATGTCAATTCCCCACATGGAAAACGGCTACGGACTCACCATCGACTTGAGCTGGATCGGTGGTGCTCTGGGGATCTTAGCAAACCTCTGGCATCTGTCGCAGCGTCGTGAGTAATCAGCTGCATCTTTATTAATAGTGCGCCAGAAATACCCATACCGCAGCACCTTCTTTGCTAAAGTCTGACCCCCCGTATAGTCTCCACACTCACCTTTGTGTACTTCCCTTAGTACACGCCTGATGTCGTCGTGCGGTATACACTGTAATAGGGGCATAGAGAATCCTTGTCGATAAAGGATATTATCTTGGAGGACGTATCTGGTAGCTTTGTGAACTACGGCCCGCTTTTCACTTTTCTTTAATGGAAGCACTCCATCGCGAAGGAAATTCTTGATCGGGGTCATCCATGACTCCCTTTCTGGTTCTACTTCCAAGGCCAGCTCAATTTCCATCAAATCAAAACTAGGCGATCCCAACATCTCAATCGGAACCATTTCAGTTTCCCCCGGATTATCGGAACTTGCCAACTTCGCTAGCCGGTCTGCCTTCTGGTTTTTAACTATTGGGATATGCGTTATGTTATACCGTTCCAAGTCGCTCAACAGCTCCTCCACCTTTCCAAGATAGGAAATAAGTCGAGGTCCCCGGCCCACGAACTCCTTTCGTACCTGGCAGACGACCATTTTGGAATCGCAGAGTATATCTAATACCTTTATTCCGAATTCCTTAGCAAGTTTCAGCCCGACAATCAGGGCTTCATATTCATAGTCATTATTGGTCGCTGAAAACTCTAGTCGTAGAGCGTAATATAAAGATCGCCCCTCAGGAGTAACTAAGACGACTCCGGCTCCGGACCATCGGTCGTTCTTGGCTCCGTCTGTGTATAACTTCCATGGATCTAACTCTAATTCTTCCTCCAATTTGACCACCTTATCATCAACCGTCTCTTCCTCCGGAATTGTGAACTCTGCTATAAAGTCAGCCAAAGCTTGCCCCCGATCGATCTCCGCAGCTGAAAGTTAAAATCAAACTGACTTAATTCAATATTCCACTTGATCAACCGTCCTAACGCTTCAGGTCTTTGCAACACCTGTCTTAGTTGCTGATCAGTATATATGATTATTGGGTGAGCTTGAAAATAATGGCGAAGTTTTCGGGAGGCGATCAGAAGGCTGTAAGCGAGCTTCTCAATCCTTAGGTAGTTACGCTCTACAACTGCCAATTTCTTACTTACATAATATACTGGCCTTTGCACCTAGTCTTCTTCCCAGACCAAGGCGGTGCTAACGACGTGAGCCGATACTGCTAACTAAACAAACAACTCTTCATGATCCACTGGCTTCGACAAGATCGGTGGTCTCTCTAGTAAGTCCAATAGATTTCAAAAAGCCTCAACACAGTCCGGAGTCCATTCAAATTTTTTCTTTCCCCTCTTTATTAGATCAAAGAACGGAACACATTTGTTTGTTGCTTTGAAGATAAACCTACTCAATGCAGCCACTTTGCCCGCAAGACTTTGGACATCTTTGATTCTTCGTGGTTCCTCGATATTCCTTATCGCTGCTATTTGACTGGGATTAATTTCAATTCCTCGAGAGCTCACGATGAAACCTAGAAACTTTCCAAATGCCACCCCAAACGAGCACTTTAAAGGATTTAGCTTCATCCGATACTTCCACAGGATACCGAACATCTCTGCCAAGTCTTGCGTATGGCTAGAGGACTGTTTCGATTTGACAAGCATATCATCCACATAAACCTCCATAGTCTTCCCTATTTGGTTATAAAACATCATGTTCACCAAGCGTTGGTAGGTAGCTCCAGCATTTTTCAATCCAAAAGGCATGACCACGTAGCAGCACAACCCCAAATTTGTAATAAAGCTCGTGTGCTCTTGATCGGGCACATGCATGGGAATCTGGTTGTATCCGGAATATGCATCCATAAAAGAAAGGAGTTCATGTCCCGCCATCGAATCCACAAGCTGGTCTATTCTGGGGAGTGGGAAGCTATCTTTCGGACAGGCTTTGTTCAAATCTGAAAAATAAATACATGTCCGCCACTTTCCGTTAGACTTCTTTACCAAAACGGGATTTGATATCCAGTCGGGATATGTCGAATCTCTGATAAATCCGTTCTCTTTTAGCTTCTCCACTTCTTCTTTCAGAGTTGCCGACCTCTCTGGGCCCAGCATACGTCTCTTTTGCTTTACAGGCGGGTGTTTAGGGTTTATACTCAACGAATGACTCATGATGGATGGTGATATCCCACACATGTCAGCGTGGGTCCAGGCAAACACATCCAGGTTTGCCTTCAGAAAGTCATCCAATTCTTTGACTCGGTGCGGATCCAACTGGGACCCTATCTTCAAAACTTTTGCTGGATCAGCTTCATCAATGGGTATATCCACTGTCGTTTTGTTAGGAGTTTCCTTTATATCCTCAGGTTCTTCATCCTCTCTGGGATCTAGGTCCTCAGGCATTCCCTTGGGCAACTCCTTCGGGGCTGATCCCTCTAATTGCTATGCTGAACCCTCCTTTGGAGGAGGTGAGGTACTTTTAGTATCGATGTTGAGTCCCTTCATCAGCATTTTTAATTCAGCAATATAACAAGCTCGCCCGGAGACTTAGTCTCCCCTCATTACTCCTGTTCTGGCTTCAGTTGGGAACTTTAGCAACAAGCACTGTGGTGCGATACAGGCTCTGAACTCTGCAAGGGCAGGCCTTCCTCAAAAAGAGTTGTAGGGCGAATCAATATCTAGCACTACGAACTGAAGCATTCATACTCTTCGACAATCCCCTTGTCCCAACGTCACGGGTAGCTCTATATACCCCATTGGAGCTGTCGATGCCCCATTGAAGCCACGGATCCAACCTTCACAAGGCTTCAAATCTCCAGACTCAAGTCCCATCTGATCAAACAACTTCTTAAACGGAATGTTGACAGAGCTTCTATTGTCTACTAGTACCTTGTGAACCAATGCCGGCCCAATAGTAGTGGTAATAACCAACGGATCTTCAGTAGGTGACTGGATTCCGGTATCGTCTCTGCTACGGAACACCACATCGTCGAACATTGTCTTCTGTTATTTCACAGGGGTGATATCTTCCAAATCATTACACTCGTCCACCTCTATGTGCTTAACTGCATTAACGTATTGGTCCATTGCTCTGAAACTATGGATGGCTGGATGAGGTCCACCTACTATGGTGTTAATGACAATCCCTTTGTCCTTTTGTTGCGCTGTAGGCTTGGGAGCAGACTGATTCTGGTTTGGGCCTGTCCTCCCTTCCCCCTGTCCCTTGGGGAAACCTTATACTCGTCCAACTTCCCTTCACGCAACAACTTCTCAACCAAATCTCTCAAGTGTCTACATTCGTTCGTTGAATGTCCGTGGGTTCCGTGAAATAAACAAAAATTTCCGGTAGCAATTTCTTTCTCTGTCGAATCTCGTGGCGGTGGCTTTTTGTATTGCAAAACATTATACGTGTCCAAATAAATGTTCTCCAACGTATCACTCAGCGGCGAATAATTTTCAAAAGTCTAAAACTGGGGTCTTCTGTCAGAATTACTTCCTCGGTTCCTGTTTCTCCTATTACCATTCCTGTTACGGTTGTTGTTGCCCCCGTCTCCATTATTATTGTTTCCATTCTTGTTTCCAACATTCACTTCGACTTTTCCAGAACTTTCTCCAGACTGCTTTATAGCAACATTACTCTGAACAGCTTCTTTTGAAGCCGCTTCAGACTTCCTCTTCCTGTTTTCCCGTGCTTCCTCCCGTCTTAAACAAATATTGGCCTTCTCATAAAACAACTCTCTTGTGGGAGGCGGCTTTCTAAAAAGATAATCTCCAAACTATGATTCAGGATCAACTCCCTCCATTAAGGCCATCAAAATGGTAGGCTCATGAGGGTCGCTGACTTCTGTTACAGCTAAATTGAAATTGTCTAGATACGACTTCAAGGACTCACCCGGCGCTTGCTTAATTCTCGATAATTCGATAACAGTCTTAGACTTTCGGGCATGAAGTCGTAATTGATTCATAAAACGTTCACTCAATTCTGTGAAATTCGATACCGATCGAGCAGGAAGTCGGGTGAACCACAGTAATGCTACGTCTTCCAAGTAAATTGGGAAAGCCTTACACTTCACAGCATCAGGGGAAGCCGCAGCATTCATAAACCATGCATATCGCATCAGATGTTGTCCCGGGTCAGTCTTCCCGTTATATCTGTCCATCTGCGGCAAATTAAATCGTCGGGGGAACTGAAAGTTAAGAATGTCATCAGTAAAGGGAGTATGGCTTCGCTCAATACCATAATCTTCATTGGTGTAATTTCGACTCTCATACATGATCTGGCGCACCATAGCCCATACGTCGGCATTGGTCAAAGGCCGTTCAGGCTCCCTGGCCCTGATAT
>JASFAX010003246.1:0-43154 GCA_030737875.1 Allium sativum | reverse complement strand
TTACCAATTCGAGACACTCTAGTAATGTCTCAGGATCACAGTACGGCCAACCCTTGGATCCTGCAAGTCCGGTACACAAATACTTTAGTGGATTGGCAATTCCTGAACACATGCTTCCCGGTCCTATTGAACCCATAATTTGGTCACTATCGACCAATAAATCAAAGGCGACTCATAATCCATCAACCACATAAGTAAAATGTCAGGGCTTGCAAAACTCTGATACCACTTCTAGCTAGAAAGAAACGTGTGCACTCCCTGCGTTCCCTTGTCCCATTTTTGACTCTTACCAGGGTGTGAGGCTCGCGAGTTAACACTATACACAAAGCTATGGCGAAATAGGCTATGCTTTGATCATCATCCACAAGGCCCTACTTTTCAACAAAAGCCTTGATCAACTGCATCTTGGCATGTCACATTGACAATTCACGCCATGCAATCAATAACTACCAATATATAACCTCTGAGCTCGTGCGTCCCAGAGAAGGGTGTTAAGCAAGAGAATAAGTTCTCTGCCACCACAGATATATATTAAATAGAAATCAATTTAATTTACATGGAATGAAATCCAATGTCAGACACACATCCATTTACTAGTCCGTTCTGGGTTTGAACGAAACCGGAGACACCTTATTCTCGTCCCGTATGTCGAATATGGAAGAGAGGTTCTCGCATATCTAGACAATCAACAAGTACGTCCAGACAACTACCACTTTAACCCTTTCCTAGGAGCGACCCAGTGTCGGGAATCAGTAGTCATCCATTCGATGTGAAGATCACCGGTCTTCGATCACCATCTTCAATGTCTTTGACTTTTAGTCGTCATAGTAATTATTCAGATTGGGTTAAACCCGGTCTTTCCAAACAAATCACGTATTTTGTAATCAAAAATTAAGTGCTATGAAGACACATCATACGCTTCATTCCAATTCAGAATATTCTTTTAATAAAATATTCATATTAAAAGGGAAAGGTTCCCATTAATTTATCAAAGATAAATTATTTTAAATTAATTATTTAATCTTCTTTTTAAAGATTCAGTAAAACTCCAATTTGATTTTAATATCAAAAATCATTACTTTATGATTATTCAACTTTTAATAACTTAATCTTGTCAATAACTGAGTTAAAGAACCAATGTCATTTAAAACATAGTCCACGATAAACCCAAAATCATCTTCCATTGAATATGGAATTTCCACAGAAATAAAATCAATATATAATCGATATAAATTTCCGTATCAGACTTATATTGTAAATGGAATAACAACAAAGCCTTTAAAATTCCATATATAGTAATAGTCTTCTTTTACAGAAGCCTATCTCGATTATTATCAAATCGAATTTCCACTCAATTCCAATTCAATATATTAAATTGGAGAAAACTTGACTTTGGAAAATTTCTTTTTAAATCTTAAATAGAGATTTATAAATTCCAAATTATATCTTCATTGTTAATTGGGTTAAAGAACAAATGTCGTTTAAAACACAGTTCACAATAAACCCAACTCACATATCATTTTATTTCAATTACTAAATATAACTGGAAACTCTAATAATCTTAATTCAAAATTCATTCTTTAATACGGGGTTTAAGAACAATGTTATTTAAGACACCATCCACGACAACCCAAAATCCAATTCTTTTATTTAATTCTAATAAATATTAATTGATTAGAAGACTACATTAAATCTAAATTTAAAAGATTTATTTTAGTTAATAATTAGATCATTTGGATAAAAACATATTTTCATCTTTTGTCCATCCAAAAACAGACATAGAAATCATCATTTTATTCTTCGTTGAATATTTTAAAATATTCGTTATTCAAAAATATTCTTTATATAAAAAGTTTCTTTATGTAAAAATATTCTTTATATTTCAATGTTCTTTATTTTAAAATATTATTTATATTGAAATGTCCTTTAAAAAAATATTCTTGATTTAAAAGATATTCTTTATTTAAAATATTCTTTATTGTAAAAGAAATCCTGAATCGAAATGCGACTCAATCGGATACCATATAATTTCGGTTATATGGATTTCATACATCGCATGACCACGACAATAATGTTAAATAATCATTAAACAATCAATTCACATCCAGAGTGAAATTTACAACTGTGCGAGCATTAAAATGAATAAATAACGCTCATCGTAGCCTGTCAATCCATCAATTGACATACAACTAAATATTGGGATTAGTATATGTCAATATCATCCTAATACCCGTGTGGGGTTTTCAGCCAACAACCGTTCATCTAAATAAATCATCGGTTAATGAATTTAACCAATTTTATTTCCGCTAACATGTTGACGATAATGAACAAACATGTTATTATATTCCTAACGCCGAATAAAAATGCATTTTACTCGCATAATTTTTCCTATATGTTTCTAATGTCTAATAAAGGGTAATTTATTCACATGACCTTATAGCTGATGACAAATAAAAAAGATAATTCCTATTTTCTTTTATTTGTATGCACATTTCTATTCTAAACTTTAACAAATAAAAAGAAATATTTTATTTGTATATGGTTTTAATGTATAACCTTACACATAAAAATGTTTATTTCAAATTGCTTACAAATTTCTTATGTATACATTAACACATAAAAATGTCACTTTAACTTACGTACAAGTTCTAATGTGTGTTGTGACAATACAAATGATTCTTTATTTAACATACAAATTCTAATGTATGTTCTGCAAATAAAGATGATTCTTATATTTGCATACAAATTATATTTCAACAACATGTATAAAAAATGATACATCCATTTTGTTGACAATTCTATTTAACAAAATGAATATTTTTGTTGTAACACAAACCTATTTAACAAAAATGCTATTTGTGTTTAACTCTTTTATTCAACCAAAATTGTAATTTTTGTTTTCAACATCTTATTTTGACAAAATGTACATTTTTGTTTCAACTAATATAATTTGACAAGAATGTTCTTTTCATCTCAGCTATTTGGTTTCAAGAAATACGATGTATTTGTTTCAACCAATCTTTTTGACAAAAATGTATATTTTAACAAAAATGTATATTTCTAGTTCAACTATTCTAATTTGTCAAAAATGTTCATTTTTGTTTTCAACAATTATATTTTGACAAAAAGGCCAATTTTGTTTCAACTATTACATTTGACAATAGTGACAAATTTTGTTTCAACTATTATAATTCGATAAAAGTGACAATTTTATTTTCAATTTTTATAATTTGATAAAAGTGACAATTTCATTTTGTTAACAAATCTAGTTTAACAAAATGATTACCAAGCGATAGTGGCATTTACGTTGATAATTCTGGTTTGACAAAATTAATATGTTTGCTCAAACACAAGTCTATTTGACCAAAAATGTCATTTTTGTTATAACTCAAATCTATTAATCAAAAATGTAATTTTTGTTATGTTCAATCTTTTTATTGAAAATATGAACGAAAAAAATATAATCTTTCATGTTACTTCTTTTTATTTAAACAAAATGAAAATAAAAACATGATCTTTAATAACTAATCTTTTTATTGCAAAAAAAAAATTATGGTAGAAATATGTCCTTTAATAACCAATCTTTTATTGCAACAAAAATGACAATAATAACATATCTTTTTATTTTACTCTTTTTATTGTATCTAAAATGGTAATAAAAACATATCTTTTCATTCTACTCTTTTTATTGTAACTAAAATGGTAATAAAAACATATCTTTCATTCTACTCTTTTTATTGTTGTTGAACAAAGGGACAACAAAAATGAAATCTTTTTATAATAATCTTTTTATTATAATCTTTTTATTAAAATCTTTTTATTGTAATCTTCTTATTAGAATTTTCTTATTATAATCTTCTTATTATAATCTTTTTATTATAATCTTTTTATTATAATATTATAATCTTCTTATTATAATCTTTTATTATAACGGAAACAAATTTTTGACAAAAACCATGTTTTATGTAAACAATAAAAATAAATATTTTATTGTAAATCCAATATTGACAAAACATGTTTCATGTAAACAATAAAAATGAATATTTTTATTGTAAATCTAATTGTCGAATTTTGACAAAACCATTTTTTTAACATGTCATTATTTTTATCTAATCAAACATGAACATCTTTATTTTTATGTATATACAATAAGAATATGGTTTTTATGGTATGTACTAATTTTGACTAACATAACCATTTTATTTTATTGGTTCTAATTCAATAAATGACAATTCTATATTTTGTTGATTCTAATTCAACAAAATGACCATTTATTTTTAACATAAATGACATTTTCAAAATTAACGTAAATGACATTTTCATAATTAACATAAATGACATTTTTATAATTAACATGACATTACTATACTCTAATAAAACATTCTAACAAAAAAATGACATGTTATTCTAATAAAACATTCTAACAAAAATGACATGTTATTCTAATGTAATATTCAAGAGGACAATCAATTCTAATGCAATATTTCTAACAAAGATATAACTCGACAAATCATCATCAACACCATCAACCAATCAATCTAAATTTTTCCCGGTGCATATATTTAATATTACAATCACAATCATTATATATATGTATATTTCTATATATATAATTTTAAATTTAAATTTAAAACGAGAAATCTCACATTGAATTTTGTCTGAAATTTCAGCATGCTCGGTTTCAGCTCTAGTCAGCTTCATGGCGTAGATCTGGATTTCTTGATTCCAATGCAATCGAAATCGTTCGATTCTGACCTAAAATGGATGAGTTATTGCATTTTAAATCTTACACAATTTAATTGGATAATTAAATAATTCATTAATTAGAAAACCTTAATTATCGGTTAACCCTTCTTCTTTATCGTTCTTGCTTGTACCGTTTGAACCCATCACTGCCTCATTCTCTCTCCATATCGCATGCACCTCCGGCCCCCTGACACCCATTAACCAACGTTACTTCGAACAACATCGCAGCCACTACCAACGCCTCAAAGACCTGGCAGCTCGCACGCCTGTGAGCCCCTTTAATCCCATTCGAACGATAGTGGTTTAGCCTCAAAATTCTCACCAAGCATGGATTGAAATACGATCTTAACCTTATGAATTTGGAGATCTAATATTGCTCTTTAATCTTTGCTTTGGATCCATGTTATAATTTTGTGTGGATTGGGAAATTTTAAGGGTTCTAATTCGCGTATTTCTGGCCGTAGAAGACATGAGTCGCTGCCGTGTTGCTTTAGGTTTAGGGTTTGTTAATGTTATGTTATTTATAATATTTTAATTCTCTAATTTCCAAAAAAAAGCCCGTTACTACTTAATAACTTCAAATCCAGCCCAAAGAATATTGCCCCAGGCCAAATACCCTATTCCGGACACGATGGACTAGGTCCCGTCAGCCCGTTTGATAGTTTCAGCCCATTTTTTTTAAATTAAAATATAAAACATTTAATTATCAAATTTGATCATACATTTTAATTTACCGGGACCACATACGGACTCTAAAAATTATAGAAAATTTATTTCTAGTTATGTTTTGATGATACGGTCCTAATAAAATTAATTTCGTCGAATTTGGAGACCGTTTGAAAAATGGTCGTTTTCTGGTCGATCGAAATTGACTTAAATGGACAAAACACTTTTTCTTTAGCCATGCTCACATATTAATTTTAAAAATTATGAAAATTGCAATCTAGCAATAATTTGACATTCCGGACTCAACAAAAGCGGTTTCGTCGAAAATGGAGGTCGTTTGTAAAATGGCTATTTTTAATATTGAAATATATATATATATATATACATATATATATTCTATAGCAACTATTTTGAATTTTTAAACTGGGCATTACTTTTGATTTCCGCTATGAAATTTCAATTTTTTAGATTCGTTGGAAAGATATTTTTAAATAGATTCTAATATTTTTGGTTTTACTGAAATCCATTTTATTTTGCATCCTGTACATTCAGTCAAAGTTCAAATTCAAAGTTTCAAACTACCGCGCTATTTCTAACTCCCTTTTCATAATTAAATTAAAAATTTTCATTCTAACTTCGATTTAAATAAATTTTTAGTCATTATTATTTTAAAATAAATCATTTTAAATATTTATAATCTGCTAAAATTTCAAAAATAATTTTTTTAAATTGGTTCCAAAATTCCGGGTTGTTACACTTATCCCGTTTCTGACTCTTACCGGGTCTGTGGCTCGCAAAGTAACGCTATACACAAAGCTACGCCTAAACATGCCGTGCTTTGATCATCAACCACAAGGCTCTGCTTTTCAACAAAAGCCTTGATCATTTGCATCTTAGCATGTCTCATTGGCAATTCACGCCATGCGACTAATAACCATCAATATATAACCTCTGAGCTCATGCGTCTCTGAGAAGGGTGTTAAGTAAGAGAATAAATTCTTCGTCACCAAACAGAAATATATTAAATAGAAATCAATTTACATGGAATGGAATTCAATGTTAGATACACATCCATTTACAAGTCCGTTCTAAGTCTGAACAAAACCGGAGACACCTTATTCCTCGTCCCGTATGTCCAATACGGAAGAGAAGTGCTCGCTTATTCGGACAATCAACAAGTACGTCTGGACATACCACTTTAACCCTTTACTGGGAAGCACCCAATGTCGGGCATCAGTAGTCATCCATTTGATGTGAAGATCGCCGGTATTAAATCACCATCTTCAATATCTTCGATTTAAATCGTCGTATAATTATTTGAAATGAGATCGAACTTAGTATTTTTAAATAATTCTCGCATATATATAATTTAAACTATTTCATATTGTTAATATTATTTTATAATGATTTATCGCTATTTTTATTTATATAAAAATAGCCCAATTTAATTTAATGACGCTTCAGGTCAATATGTGACTGTGGCGCTGTTTTTACCCAAATTTGATTTACACATTTCTCGAAATCTAACCATTGGATTTTAACAAAATTTATATCATTGGAAAGATCTTCCCAAAGCGGACCTAACGGTTTAAATTTTGGAAAAATTCGATGGTCGGATCTCTCGGTATAATCGTTTGAAGTTACGATTCCGAAACGTGAACTACCGCGCGATTCGTTTAATTTTAATATATATATATATATATATATATATATATAATTATATATAAATATAAATCGCTCAACAATCCCAACGCCAAATAAAAGAAGGTTTTATTGGCATAACACATCTAAATGTTTATAATGTCAAATAAATATGTATTTTATTTGCATTCATTTCTACATGTTTCTAATGGCGAACAAGTATGTATTTTATTCATATGACATTCTTACTAATGACAAGTAAAAAAATAATTTTTATTTTCATTACTTGTATGCGATTTCTATTTTTAATTTTAACAAATAAAAAGAAATGTTTTATTTGTATATATAGTTTCAATGTATTACATAGAGTATAAATTGCCTCTTTACTTTATACACAAATTCTAATGTATAATTTGACAATACAAATGTCACTTCGATTTACATATAAAATTCTATTGTATAATTTAACAATAAAAATGTCACTTTAATTAACATACAGATTCTAATGTATGTTTTGGCAATAAAAATAATTCTTTAACTAACATACAAATTCTAATGTATGTTTTGACAATAAAAATGATTCTCTAACTTACATACAAATTCTAATGTATGTTTTGACAATAAAAATGATTCTCTAACTTACATACAAATTCTAATGTATGTTTTGGCAATAAAAATGATTCTTATGTTTGCATACAAATCCTAATGTATGTTTTGACAATGAAAATGATTCTTATGTTTGCATACAAATCCTAATGTATGTTTTGACAACAAAAATGATTCTCTAACTTACATATGAATTCTAATGTATGTTTTGACAATAAAAATAATTCTTATGTTTGCATATAAGCCCTATTTCAACAAAATGCCTAAAAAGTGATACATCCATTTTTGTTGACAACTATAGTTCAACAGAATAATTAAAAAGTGATTCATTCATTTTGTTGACAATTCTATTTCAACAAATGACTAAAATGATATTTTCATTTTTGTCGAAAACTCTATTTCAACAAAATGATTAAAAGTTATAATTTCATTTTGTTTACAATTCTAGTTTAACAAAATGAATAAAAAGTGATAGTTTCATTTTATTAACAATTATAGTTTAACAAAATTAATATTTTTGCTCCAACACAAATCTATTCAACTAAAATATCAAATTTTGTTTTACTCCAAATCTATTTAACAAAAATGTAGTTTTTGTTAAACTCCAATCTTATTTAAAAAAAATGTAATTTTCTTTTCACTCAAATCTTATTTAACAAAAATGTAATTTTTGTTTAACTCAAATCTTATTTAACAAAAATGTAAATAAATATTTTTGTTTTCAACTAATCTATTTGCCAGAAATGAATATTTTTGTTTTAACTAAACTATTTGACAAAAATGAATATTTTGTTTCAACTAATCTATTTTGACAAAAATGAATATTTTGATTCAACTAATCTATTTTGACAAAAATGAGTATTTTGATTCAACCAATCTATTTTGACAAAAATGAATATTTTGATTCAACTAATCTATTTTGACAAAAATGAATATTTTCATTCAGTTAATCTATTTTGACAAAAATGAATATTCTGATTCAATTAATCTATTTTTACAAAAATGAATATTTTTTATTCAACAATTGTATTTTGACAAAAATGTGTAATTTTGTTTCAACAATTGTATTTTGACAAAAATGAATATTTTGATTCACTATTCTCTTGCAACTAAATGTCCTTTTATTTCAACTATTTTGATTCAATAAAAATGTCCTTTTTATTTCAACTATTTTCTTTCAACAAAATGTCCTTTTTATTTCAACTATTTAGTTACAACAAAAATGTCGTTTTTATTTCAACTATTTTGTTACAACAAAAATGTCCATTTTATTTCAACTATTTTTTTACAACAAAAATGTCCTTTTAATTTCAACTATTTTAATTTGACAAAAATGACAATTTTAATTTAACTATTCTAATTTGCCAAAAATGACAATTTTAATCCAATAGTTACATTTTGACAAAAATGATAATTTTAATTCAACTATTCTAATTTGTCAAAAATGGCAAATTTAATTCAACTATTCTAATTTGACAAAAATGACAAATTTAATTCAATAATCATATTTTGACAAAAATGATAATTTCAATTCAACTTATTCTAATTTGTCAAAAATGACAAATTTTAAACCAATTATTCTAATTTGAAAAAAATGATAATTTTTGTTTAACTCAATTCTAATTAACAAAAATGTTAATTTTTTGATTCTACTAATATAATTAACAAAAATCATGATTTTTGTTTTACTCAATTCTAATTAACAAAAAAATTAATTATTGTTTCAACTAACCTATTTTGATAAAATGAATGTTTTTGATTCAACTATAAAAAAATGATAATTTTTGTTTCAACTATTTTCTTACAACAAAATGTCCTTTTTATTTCAAATATTTTATTTCAATAAAAATGTCCTTTTTATTTCAAATATTTTGATACAACCAAAAATGATATATTTGTTTTTAACACCATTTATTTTAACAAGAATGATTTTTTTGTTCAACTGTTCTATTTTGACAAAAATGTAAATTTTAACTCAACTACTCTAATTTGTCAAAAATGACGATTTTAATTCAACTATTCTAATTTGTCAACAATGATAATTTTAATTCAACTATTCCAATTTTTCAAAAATGAAAATTTTAATCCAACATTTCTAATTTGTCAAAAATGACAATTTTAATCCAATTCTTTTTTTCTTTTCAAATAAAACTAGTTTTTTGTTTTCAACAATATTACCCAACACAAACATCATCAAATCAATGGATCTACATAACAACATCAATTCTAGATCAGATCACGTATCATACAAATATAATTTAACAGCGTATAATTTAACAACATCAATTCTAGATTAAATCACGTATCATGATTAAGTAATGTTAATTATTAAAAAAAGTAGAATTTCTCACCTTGATCAGTTTCAGAAATTGTTGAATAACAATTGTTTTTAATTAAATTAAACAAGGTGTTTAATTCATTCAACATCGCTGCTTCAAATCAGTTCCAGTCAATTCCATGCTGTAGATCTCATTTTTCTAATTCCAACACAACTGAAATTTGTGAATTTCGATTTCATAAGAAAAAGTTATATGATTACAAATCTTAATTACATAATTAATTGATTAGATAATTAATTTAAAACCTTAATTTCATTTTTAATTCATCTTCCTCCTTCTGATTAATGATCAAACCACGCTCCAATTGAAAAACCCGCCGCCGCCGCTTCATGACCCCACTGGAGCTCCATCGCCGCACCCCACTAGAACCGACGCAGCGTTGCCGTGCTCCACCGTGAGTCTTGCAAGGTCCGGTCCCCTCTGCCACGCTAGAAAGCTCCATGAACGACGCGACTTCGAGCTGATGAATCTTCGAGCTGATGAATCACACCAACCACTGCATGAAATCTCATCAATCCTATATAGATCGAGAGAGCACTAGATGCTCTCCAATCTTCGTTTTGTTTTGGTCTTCTACTTCGAAGTGATTTGAGCGGATTTTGGGTTTGTTTTTCCATTGATTTGGGCCAACGATTTTCAATGGCGGCTAGAACGAATAGATTTAGGGTTCCCATTTATTTTCGGGGGTATTTGTAGTATAATATTAAATCTCTTAATTACTAGTTAAAGCCCGTTAACACTTAATAGCTCCAAATTCAGCCCAACGAGAGCAGTCCCCAGGAAAATACCCCCATTCCGGACACAGTGGGCTAGGTTCCGTCAGCCCAAACGATCGTTTCAGTCTGTTTTCTTTAATTTAAAATGTAAATCATTTATTTAATTTGATTGTACATTTAAATTTACCGAGTTCACATACGAACTCCGAAAATTCCCGAATAATAAATCTAGCTATGTTCTGACGATATGGTCCTAACAAAGTTAATTTCGTTGAATTTGGAGACCGTTTGAAAAATGGTCATTTTCTGGTCGATCTAATTTGACTGAAATTGACAAAACATGTTTTCTTTTGCCACGCTCACATATTAATTCCAAAACTTATGAACATTGGAATCTAACAATAATTTGACATTTCAGATCCAACCAGGGTGGTTTCGTCGAAAACGGAGGTCGTTTGCAAACTGGCTATTTATAATATTAATATATATATATATATATATATATATATATATATATAAATTCCATAAGGACTATTCTGAATATTTAACAAGCCATAACTTTTTATTCCTGCTGTGAAATTTCAATTTTCCAGATTCGTTGGAAAGATATTTGAAACACCCCACCTCCATTAGGGTCACTCTCAAAGGGAATGCCCTAATTTTGGTGGAGGTTTATAAGTATAAGTCACAGATATACAAGACAGATATAAGAACACATATTTTTGAACAGCGGAAAACAACAACTTTTATTTCATCTAAATACGTGTTACACAAACCATGCCATAATTGTCTTACAATACTTCCAAAATCATAACTGTCTTGATTACATTATTTAAAGAAGCATAAAGAAAACATAAATAAACTGCAAAAGTCCCATAATTGCTGTCCAAAGCCATAGTCCGAAACAAAAAGATCCAAGCAATACATTCTTTCTCTTCAAGATGGATATGAAGGCTGGTCAAGCTGCGGTATTCCCTCCCTGTGGACCTGGGGGGGGGGGAACGGAAGGAAAGAAGACGAAAGAAAAGTAGAGTCAGACATAAAGCCTGAGTAAGTCTAGGACTATTCAGTCTATGAATAAAGAACTGGGTATAATAAGTATAAACTGGAAATGGGAAAGCACCATAAACTTAGTTAAGTTGTCTAGGGTCGAATATACTATCGTACCCCATATTAATCTCTGTACCCATAAAAACTAGTTCCCAACAGGCACCCCATAGTCAGGATGAAATGATCCATTTTATGATGATCGGCTCCTACTCGCATAGTTACATGTGTCTTACAGCCCCCGATGTTGTAGTTACCTATGCTGGTCCCACCATGGGGTGTATCAAGTCCCATGGTGGCGGTCCGACACAATCCTAGAATGCACAGGTATGCTACTGGTGCCCAGTACCTTATTTTTCTGCGCCGGAGTGTGTGCACGCCCGCACCCCGTTAGAACCTACACTGCTGCACCAACGCCGTCGTTTTGACCTCTTACAGTCAGCCCAGTAATCGTGCCCCACCCTGCCTAGTTTCAGGGTATCATGATACCTTGTAGGGTTACTGCTGAAAAGGGTCCCCCGCTACTAGGTTTTCTATTTCTAGCCAACATGCTAAGTTGGTTAAGTGTTTTATAAACCTAACCCCCAATCAGTCCGTTTATTTTAGCATGTTCTATATTTGATTAAGTCTTAATTCACTTAATCCTATCAATCCTGACTCAGCCTTAATTGTCTTATTAAAGCCTTGACCTCTCACATTAGACAGGTATTGTTGTGGCTGCCTGTTGCCTGTTGGGTCCGGGCAGTCTTACGCCACAACTCAGTCTAACCTCGGGTCCTTATTGGGCTCCGTGTTTAACCACCCACATTGGATAGGTATTGTTGTGACTACTGGACAGCCGGGCGGTTCCGGGCAGGTTTACATCACAACTCAATCCAACCTCGGGTTAAACACATCGTATTTTCTACATTTACATATTTTGTCTCTTTTC
The DNA here is from genome assembly GCA_030737875.1 of Allium sativum. Lineage (NCBI taxonomy): Eukaryota > Viridiplantae > Streptophyta > Magnoliopsida > Asparagales > Amaryllidaceae > Allium > Allium sativum. The sequence goes on along the minus strand of JASFAX010003246.1, from coordinate 30,462 downwards.
TTTTTATATGTAAATATTTGCGGCCCATTATTCAAATTCATCTTTATTGATTAAGATTTATTTATGCCACTTAATTGTTTTTCAAGGTTGTTGGCATGCGTCAAACATGCCAACACATATGTTCTATATTTTAGCCCAAACGTCATTACCCCCGTTTTATACGTTCGCTCCAATGTAAGGTGTGTTGGGTTTAACACCTAAACCCAATTTAGCCATATGAAAAGGGGAGGCTTATAACATGGTGTTTATAAGGTAACATAAAAAGGGGAGTGTGAACGCATGAACTTGCAACAAACGATTCAATTAACATAAAGTAGGCAAATGTGAACTTGCAATTGTAACATCATGGCATAACAATACTTAAACATGAATCGTTTTATTCATATAATCATGGCATAAACAATACTTAAACATGAATCATTCTATTCATATGATTATGGCATAAACAATACTTAAACATGAATCATTCTATTCATATGACTATGGCATAAACAATACTTAAACATGAATCATTCTATATGATTATGGCATAAACAATACTTAAACATGAATCATTCTATTCATATGATTATGGCATAAACAATACTTAAACATGAATTATTCTATTCATATGACTATGGCATAAACAATACTTAAACATGAATCATTCTATATGATTATGGCATAAACAATACTTAAACATGAATCATTCTATTCATATGATTATGGCATAAACAATACTTAAACATGAATCATTCTATATGATTATGGAATAAACAATACTTAAACATGAATCATTCTATTCATATGATTATGGCATAAACAATACTTAAACATGAATTATTCTATTCATATGACTATGGCATAAACAATACTTAAACATGAATCATTCTATATGATTATGGCATAAACAATACTTAAACATGAATTATTCTATTCATATGATTATGGCATAAACAATACTTAAACATGAATCATCCTATTCATATGACTATGGCATAAACAATACTTAAACATGAATCATTCTATATGATTATGGCATAAACAATACTTAAACATGAATTATAGGTTCAACTAACCATGTAAACTTGAAATTAAGAATCTAACTAAATTAGTTATCATTATTATTGGCACATGGTCTTGACTAGAAATATAAGCCTATATCTTTATTTAGGCATAATATAAACTAATCATGTTCATAAAATCACTACATGCTAACAAAAAGGTACTTACTTTTGTCACTAATACAAAAGTATGGTTCAACTAGAATTATCCCAACCTAATTCTTATATGAATCATGGTTTTTAATCCATTTATAGGATTATAGCATAAACATACCCAAACTTAAATCATGGTTTTTATTCTATCTATGTAAACTTGCAAGTGGAATGTAATTCTAATGTAATTCTAATGTAACTTATGTGTCACATATATTATCATATGATTATGATAACAACATAAGCCTAAAAACATGTTTTTCAATTGGACATAGTAACAAACATAGTTTAGTCATGTTCATAAAATTAATACAAGTTCACAAAGATGCTTGCTTTTGTCACAAAAGCATGATTTTTATACTTGAACTATTATGTCAATTCCAACATGACTTCATATGAATCATAATACTCAAATGGACCAAATTACACTAAAGATGACCATAGAATTATACATCATGTTGGCATAATAATAAATCATATACTTGCATGAATTTCAAATAAACTATTACAATATATAGTTGTTACTTTCAACATGAATCATATACTTGCAATTATCAAATGGGTGTTGTAAATAACTACCACAAACATGTAGTTTTCAATATGAATCATATGCTTGCATGAATCCCAATTAAAATTCCACAACATGTGGTTGTCAACATAAACCATATACTTGTATGAATCCAATCGTACACCATAGCATTGCCAAATCGTTTAGAATCAAAATAACATACAAATATAGGTTATTATTGCCACAATTCCATTTCGTTGTTAACTTCCAACGCAAATCGCATACTTGCAAATATCCAATCGTATACCATAATATTCCTAAATCGTTTAGCATCAAAGCAACGTACAAATATAGATTATTATCGCCACAATTCCATTTCTTACTTTACACAAATCAACACAATTATTTACTTCACATCGGAATAGCACTCTACTTACAACGTATGATGAATCTTCAATTTAGGAATCTGAGTTCTGAATTTGGAGATGCTATCCTTTGTTGTAGGCGTTGCTTTGATTTGATTAACGTTGCTTTAAGCTTTTGATTTATCTCCTAAGTGTCTCTCTTTTTCTGACGGCTATCCTTAGTCTCTCCTCAGCAACATGACGGTCTCATCTCCATTTTAGTTTGTGTGAATTAGGGTTAGTCTTAGGTCCTTTTTATAGAGTTTGTGAGTTGATTTAGACCGTCGATGAAGCTTGGTTCAATAATAGCCGTTCGTTCAAAGGAGAGACCAACCAGGAGTTGACACCTAGCCCTAGTGACAAGGCAAGGCTCAGGAAATCGATCAAACACAGACCAGGCCAGCCAGGGTGGACTGGGTTCGACCTGGCTCAGGGGCCAGGTCGACTCCCCAGTCGACCCCCAGGTCGACTCTAGAGTCGACCTGCCTGGGTCAGGTCGACACCTAGGTCGACTCCCAGGTCGACCTGGCCTGGCAGGTCGACCCTTGGGTCGACCCCCAGGTCGACCTGGTGGGTTTGGGCTGGAATTTGCCCGCCTACTCTGATTGGGCTGAAATTCAAATCTGTTTTCGAAATTTGAATTTTCTGAAACTTCATCGGGCCATAATTTGGTCATACGGGCTCCGTTTTTCGAAAACTTGGACTCTATTTCGCGTATTTTTCCGAGACGAACGCAATGGCGTATCCCGTTTCCCTTAATACTTTGATTTGAAATATATTATACTTTAATTTGTGAATTTCACTGTTATAAAATACACGGGGTGTTACATTCTCCCCCACTTAAAATGATTTCGTCCCGAAATCTTCAAGTTCAGGAAGAATGTACATCCTAATATCCAAACATCCATCTACTCATCCATCAAACACGAGCATCCATTGTCCTTAAAAGACTTCTAATGCTTTATGATAATATGCAAAGTGTGTGTGTACATGTACTTATCTAATGCAAAATCAGGCGGTCTACTGATTCAGTTGACCTCCTTAATGCGAATTATGTAAGTGCTATGAATCCATTATGTATGCAAATCCTCCTATTCATGATTCTACATGAGTGCACAATCATTCATACAAATGCGACATCCATATGACACATATTAAAGTTCAACCATATACGAATGCAAACATATATGCATATGCAATATGAAGTGATTGAGCCGATCTAAAACCTAGATTGTGTGTGTATATGCAACCACGAGCAACCACTAGCAATCACTTGCAATCATCATCCATAACATGTTTCAATTACATGTTTTCATCCAAAGGGTTTCTACCTAAAAGATAGGGTCGAGGAGATATACCTAAAAAGATAGATAAAAGCGCAACTTAAGGAAAAAGGAAAGATCAAAGATGTACCCTCGAAAAGAAAATAGCTTCAGTTTCCCAAGTTGCATCTCCTTCGGCGTCGCTCCACTGAACTTTGACGAGCTGGACTTCGCGGTTGCGTAGTTTCTTTAACTTCCGTTCCTAATATGCGGGTTGGAACTTTCCTTACGGTTGCTGCGCGTTCCACTTCAACTTCTTCTAGGATATTTGGCTCTACCACTTCAGCAGACTCATGTAGACATTTTCGGAGATGTGAAACGTGAAAGACGTTGTGAACTCCAGCCAATTTTTCGGGTAGCTCTAATCTATAGGCCATTTTCCCAATTTTCTCAATAATAGGAAATGGTCCTACCTAAAGGTATAGTCGAATGATAGAAGCAAGTAAAAACTTTGTGCCCATTAGGCAATGTCAAAATTGGAAATCTATGCCACATATATATTGATTAGGAGAAGAACTCTCTAAGCATCAGCCCCGAAGACCGAAACCGACATCAGACTGACACCCAAAGAATTACTCAACCCAACCACTAGATTCTAGGAAACTAAGCATGATGGACACTTTTTAGGTCACAAGGGAGTCCCTTCCTAAGACCAACCCGTATCCTATAAAACCCAAAAACTTTAGTCAAACCAACGAACACCCTCAAGCCCCAACATGTGTTACTAACAGATGAGTCATACTCCCTATGGGGTTTGCAACATAAATTAGATTGACAACGGGACCGAGAGGATATACACAAAAGATAGCATGCAAGTAAGCTCTACAGGAAGAGAGGGATCAAGGATATACTCTTAAGAAGAGATATGATGCACGAATCTAGTCTTCAGTCTTCTAAGTCGCATTTCCTTGAGCTTAACTCCATTATGCTTTGTCCGTCTTTAACTTCACAATTTCGTAGCTTCTTAATTCCTGTTTCCAAAATATGAGTTGGAACCCATTTCACTGTTGCCTCTCGTTCCACTTTCACTTATTCTCCTTCTAGTATACTTGGCTCAAGCATAACTGCGTACTCATGGTTTCATGCAAGCTCTCCAAAATTCACTAGTGAATCTTGGATCTTGTTCACTTACTAGAAGGTATTCCACATAGATGAATTATCTCTTGAAAATAAACAAATGTCAACTATGTTGCCAAATGTACTTACTAAGGTGATTCTTTACAACTCATGCATAAGCGAAATGAACCTTCTGCCTTAGTGGCGAACACTACTCGATCGGATTACAAATTACCAATAAATGTGTCAAGAGATTCTAGGAAACAAATCATGATAGAACCCTAAAGGTTACCTGCGACTTCGAGGGTATTACCGAGGCAAGTAAAGAGTCTAACTACCCTCTTTTCGAAACCGAGATGTTCACCCTTACTGGATAACCACTCCATCGCTAGAATCAACCAATGGCCCAAAACAAAGGCACTACATTTAAACTCTACGCTTAGAATAGAAATTTTCAATCCCACACAGATCATAGACAAATGAGCCGGACCCCCAATTGGGTTTGAAACAATTGAGGGGTCCTCTACCATACTAGTTCTTAGGTGCAGAGATTCTACTAAAGCAGACGAGATAAAGGAGTGTGATGCGCCGGAATCAAATAAAGTGCGAATGGGGTGATCATAAAGATAAACTACACTTTCTACAGAAGTATTTATACCTCGCTGTTGCAGAGGTGGCGCCTCTAGCACATGAACATGTGCCCCTGTGGTGGATCCAGCCCTCTGCCCCTGTCCTCGTTTCTTTGGGCAGTCCTTAGCCATGTGGCCTATCTCACCGCAAGAAAAACACCCACCATTCATCTTGGCCTTCTTTTTTCGGCAATCTTTTACTAAGTGCCCCACTTTGCCACAGAATTTACACTTCCTCTTCTCTTGGGACTTGTTGTCTTTTCCGCCCTTCTTGAAGTCTGTCTTCTCAGGGCAATCTTTGCTGATGTGTCCAGTCTCCCCACAATGAAAACATTCTCCTTGCTTTCTTTTCCTCTTCCTACAATCCTTGGCTATGTGCCCTTCCGTACCGCAAAAATTGCATTTCCTTTTTTCTCGTTTCTTGTTATTACTGTTACAATCCTTTCTTGTTTGACTATTATTCGCCTTCCTACTCTGGGACTCTTCCGCTTGCTGGTTCACATGGAGGAGGAGGAGTGAAAGCGTCAGCAGCTGGGGAGTAAGGTCTCCAGACATGCTGAAACAGAAAGGATAGATTCAAGACGAAGGATAAGAGATAGTACCTATGGCTTTGGGGGGGGGGACTTTGCCTTTTAAAATAAAATAATATTTTATCTTTTAAAAAATGCTTCTTTAAATTTCTTTTTGAAAAATAATTTTTCAAAACTTTTTTTTTATCTTATCTGGTAAACCTATGCTCTGATACCAAGTGAAACACCCCACCTCCATTAGGGTCACTCTCAAAGGGAATGCCCTAATTTCGGTGGAGGTTTATAAGTATAAGTCACAGATATACAAGACAGATATAAGAACACATATTTTTGAACAGCGGAAAACAACAACTTTTATTTCATTAAAATACGTGTTACACAAACCATGCCATAATTGTCTTACAATACTTCCAAAATCATAACTGTCTTGATTACATTATTTAAAGAAGCATAAAGAAAACATAAATAAACTGCAAAAGTCCCATAATTGCTGTCCAAAGCCATAGTCCGAAACGAAAAGATCCAAGCAATACATTCTTTCTCTTCAAGCTGGATATGAAGGCTGGTCAAGCTGCGGTACTCCCTCCCTGTGGACCTGGGGGGGGGGGGAACGGAAGGAAAGAAGACGAAAGAAAAGTAGAGTCAAACATAAAGCCTGAGTAAGTCTAGGACTATTCAGTCTATGAATAAAGAACTGGGTATGATAAGTATAAACTGGAAATGGGAAAGCACCATAAACTTAGTTAAGTTGTCTAGGGTCGAATATACTATCGTACTCCATATTAATCTCTGTACCCATATAAACTAGTTCCCAATAGGCACCCCATAGTCAGGGTGAAGTGATCCATTTTATGATGATCGGCTCCTACTCGCATAGTTACATGTGTCTTATGGCCCCCGATGTTGTAGTTACCTATGCTGGTCCCACCATGGGGTGTATCAAGTCCCATGGTGGCGGTCCGATACAATCCTAGAATGCACAGGTATGCTACTGGTGCCCAGTGCCTTATTTTTCTGCGCCGGAGTGTGTGCATGCCCGCACCCCGTTAGAACCTACACTGCTGCACCACCTTCGTCGTTTTGACCTCTTACAGTCAGCCCAGTAATCGTGCCCCACCCTGCCTAGTTTCAGAGTATCATGATACCTTGTAGGGTTACTGCTGAAAAGGGTCCCCCGCTACTAGGTTTTCTATTTCTAGCCAACATGCTAAGTTGGTTAAGTGTTTTATAAACCTAACCCCCAATCATTCTGTTTAGTTTAGCATGTTCTATTTTGATTAAGTCTTAATTCACTTAATCCTATCAATCCTTACTCAGCCTTAATTGTCTTATTAAAGCCTTGACCTCTCACATTAGACAGGTATTGTTGTGGCTGCCTGTTGCCGGTTGGGTCCGGGCAGTCTTACGCCACAACTCAGTCTAACCTCGGGTCCTTATTGGGCTCCGTGTTTAACCACCCACATTGGATAGGTATTGTTGGGACTACTGGACAGCCGGGCGGTTCCGGGCAGGTTTACATCACAACTCAATCCAACCTCGGGTTAAACACATTGTATTTTCTACATTTACATATTTTGTCTCTTTTCTTTTTATATGTAAATATTTGCGGCCCATTATTCAAATTCATCTTTATTGATTAAGATTTATTTATGCCACTCAATTGTTTTTCAAGGTTGTTGGCATGCGTCAAACATGCCAACACATATGTTCTATATTTTAGCCCAAACGTCATTACCCCCGTTTTATACGTTCGCTCCAATGTAAGGTGTGTTGGGTTTAACACCTAAACCCAATTTAGCCATATGAAAAGGGGAGGCTTATAACATGGTGTTTATAAGGTAACATAAAAAGGGGAGTGTGAACGCATGAACTTGCAACAAACGATTCAATTAACATAAAGTAGGCAAATGTGAACTTGAAATTGTAACATCATGGCATAACAATACTTAAACATGAATCGTTTTATTCATATAATCATGGCATAGACAATACTTAAACATGAATCATTCTATTCATATGATTATGGCATAAACAATACTTAAACATGAATCATTCTATTCATATGACTATGGCATAAACAATACTTAAACATGAATCATTCTATATGATTATGGCATAAACAATACTTAAACATGAATCATTCTATTCATATGATTATGGCATAAACAATACTTAAACATGAATTATTCTATTCATATGACTATGGCATAAACAATACTTAAACATGAATCATTCTATATGATTATGGCATAAACAATACTTAAACATGAATCATTCTATTCATATGATTATGGCATAAACAATACTTAAACATGAATCATTCTATATGATTATGGCATAAACAATACTTAAACATGAATCATTCTATTCATATGATTATGGCATAAACAATACTTAAACATGAATTATTCTATTCATATGACTATGGCATAAACAATACTTAAACATGAATCATTCTATATGATTATGGCATAAACAATACTTAAACATGAATTATTCTATTCATATGATTATGGCATAAACAATACTTAAACATGAATCATCCTATTCATATAACTATGGCATAAACAATACTTAAACATGAATCATTCTATATGATTATGGCATAAACAATACTTAGACATGAATTATAGGTTCAACTAACCATGTAAACTTGAAATTAAGAATCTAACTAAATTAGATATCATTATTATTGACACATGGTCTTGACTAGAAATATAAGCCTATATCTTTATTTAGGCATAATATAAACTAATCATGTTCATAAAATCACTACAGGCTAACAAAAAGGTACTTACTTTTGTCACTAATACAAAAGTATGGTTCAACTAGAATTATCCCAACCTAATTCTTATATGAATCATGGTTTTTAATCCATTTATAGGATTATAGCATAAACATACCCAAACTTAAATCATGGTTTTTATTCTATCTATGTAAACTTGCAAGTGGAATGTAATTCTAATGTAATTCTAATGTAACTTATGTGCCACATATATTATCATATGATTATGATAACAACATAAGCCTAAAAACATGTTTTTCAATTGGACATAGTAACAAACATAGTTTTGTCATGTTCATAAAATTAATACAAGTTCACAAAGATGCTTGCTTTTGTCACAAAAGCATGATTTTTATACTTGAACTATTATGTCAATTCCAACATGACTTCATATGAATCATAATACTCAAATGGACCAAATTACACTAAAGATGACCATAGAATTATACATCATGTTGGCATAACAATAAATCATATACTTGCATGAATTTCAAATAAACTATTACAACATATAGTTGTTACTTTCAACATGAATCATATACTTGCAATTATCAAATGGGTGTTGTAAATAACTACCACAAACATGTAGTTTTCAATATGAATCATATGCTTGCATGAATCCCAATTAAAATTCCACAACATGTGGTTGTCAACATAAACCATATACTTGTATGAATCCAATCGTACACCATAGCATTGCCAAATCGTTTAGAATCAAAATAACATACAAATATATGTTATTATTGCCACAATTCCATTTCGTTGTTAACTTCCAACGCAAATCGCATACTTGCAAATATACAATCGTATACCATAATATTCCCAAATCGTTTAGCATCAAAGCAACGTACAAATATAGATTATTATTGCCACAATTCCATTTCTTACTTTACACAAATCAACACAATTATTTAATTCACATCGGAATAGCACTCTACGTACAACGTATGATGAATCTTCAATTCAGGAATCTGAGTTCTGAATTTGGAGATGCTATCCTTTGTTGTAGGCGTTGCTTTGATTTGATTAACGTTGCTTTAAGCTTTTGATTTATCTCCTAATTGTCTCTCTTTTTCTGACGGCTATCCTTAATCTCTCCTCAGCAACATGACGGTCTCATCTCCATTTTAGTTTGTGTGAATTAGGGTTAGTCTTAGGTCCTTTTTATAGAGTTTGTGAGTTGATTTAGACCGTCGATGAAGCTTGGTTCAATAATAGCCGTTCGTTCAAAGGAGAGACCAACCAGGAGCTGACACCTAGCCCTAGTGACAAGGCAAGGCTCAGGAAATCGACCAAACACAGACCAGGCCAGCCAGGGTGGACTGGGTTCGACCTGGCTCAGGGGCCAGGTCGACTCCCCAGTCGACCCCCAGGTCGACTCTAGAATCGACCTGCCTGGGTCAGGTCGACACCTAGGTCGACTCCCAGGTCGACCTGGCCTGGCAGGTCGACCCTAGGGTCGACCCCCAGGTCGACCTGGTGGGTTTGGGCGGGAATTTTCCCGCCTACTCTGATTGGGCTGAAATTCAAATCTGTTTTCGAAATTTGAATTTTCTGAAACTTCATCGGGCCATAATTTGGTCATACGGGCTCCGTTTTTCGAAAACTTGGACTCTATTTCGCGTATTTTTCCGAGACGAACGCAATGGCGTATCCCGTTTCCCTTAATACTTTGATTTGAAATTTATTATACTTTAATTTGTGAATTTCACTGTTATAAAATACACGGGGTGTTACAATATTTTTATTAAATTTAAATATTTTTGGTTTTTCTGAAATCCGATTTATTTTGAACAATGTACATTCAGTCAAAGTTCAAAATCAAAATTTCAAACTACCATGCTATTTCTAACTCCATTTATAATTAAAATAAATATATGTGTTCTAACTAAAATTTAAATATTTTTTTAATCGCTATTATTTAAAATAAATTATTTTAAACATTTAAAATCCATTAAAATTTCTAAAATAAAAATTATAATTGGTTCCAAAATTCCAGGTTGTTACAGAACATTAGTCGCTACAGCAAGGATCCGCTGTACCTATAAGTGTTTCTAAACAATTAAACAGAGTAGTCTAACCCAGTTTTATGGATAAATGAAATAATTTTGTCCAAAAGTATATTTTCGTAAAAGGGATATATGTTTGATGAAAATTATGTTTTGTAAAATTTATTCCACTAATTGATTGCTAGAGATAACAGTTAGTATAACTAATTAAGAAATTTGAATTCTCAACGATTTTGGACAGTCGAGGTATTTGCTAAAGAGATTATAAAACTATTTGGTTAAATATTAAATGTTGTAGGGGATGGATAACTATGGTCGGATGATGAATCGAAAACAAGAGAAAAGGATTTATGAGCAGATCTAAGAAGGAAATAGGTTGGACCTTGTAACAACCCAGAAATCTGAACTAATTTAAATTTTTTTTGGCAATTTTAATGAATTTTGGATATTTAAAATGATTTATTTTAAATAATAACAACGAAAAATTTATATTGAATAAAATTAGAACGAATATATTTATTTGAATCATCGTTAGAATATTTATTTTTAATTATAAAAGGAATTGGAAATGGCGTGGTAGTTTGAAAATTCGATTTCACATTTCAAAGGAATAATCAGGATTCAAAATAATTCGAATTTTAGTGAAACCATAAATATTAGAATCTATTTGAGAATATCTTTCCAACGAATCTGAAAAATTAAAATTTCATAGTGGGAATAAAAAGTTTTGTTCAATTGAAAATTCAGAATAGTCGCTATGAAAAATATAGCCTTTAAAAATGGAAATTTTGCAAACGACCTCTGTTTACGACAAAACCACTTTTGTTGGATTCGGGATGTCAAATTATTGCTAGATTCTAATATTCATAATTTTTGAAATCAATGTGTGAGCATGGCGAGGGCAAACGTGTTTTGACAGTTTCAGTCAATTTGGATCGACCAGAAAATGGCCATTTTTCAAATGATCTCCAAACTTGACGAAATTGTTTTTCTTAGAACCGTATCGGCAATTCGAAGCTAGAAAATATTTTTTGGGAATTTTTAGAGTCCGTATGTGGCCCCGGTAAATTGAAATATGCGTTCAAATTCAATATATATATATTATATTTTGATTTTGATGAAAACCGATCGAAAGAACCAAATTGGCTTACGATACATATCCCATTGTGTTCAGAATGGGGATAATTAGCTGGAGACGACAGTAGGTGGACTCGATTTATAGCATGAAAAGTCAACTTTATAGAGGATTAAAATAAATAATTAATTAATTATATGATACCCTCACCTAACTCTCCCTCCCTCTCTCTTCTTTATTGTTTTCATATTTGAATTGAAAAAAAACTCGACATCACGAAACCGTCGCCCCCCTTCTTCGAGCGCTGCCAGCGCTAGCGCCATCGCTCCACCACCAGGAAGACACCGCCATCCTCCTTTTCCACCCCTTCTCCAATCGCGGCCCCCCGCCTGAACCCCAAATCGAGGCGCACCATCCGCCGCTGATGTGGCGTCGAGTTCACTAGTTTCTGGGCTAGAGGAAAGGGGTGCGAAGCCGCACCTAGTGGTGCAAACGGATCGAACTCTGGTCAATGCCTGGAGGAGCTGGAAGCAACCCTAGTTGCGTGAAGATGTGTTTTGCGGTCCAGTGCAGTAACGACAGAAAAGAAGGTGATTTTTCATTTAATTTAAATACATTTGTAAAAATCAGTTTTATTTAATTTATATAACATTGTAAAAAAATATGATTTTTCTTTGAATATGAATTGGATTTTTGTGAAGGAAAAAAAATATATGACTTTACGATGAATAAAAAAATATAGATTCTTCTTTGGAAAAAATAGCTTTGTTTTTAAATATAATAGTAGCATTAGTTTTAGAAATAAAAATTATAAATAAAAATATGATTTTTTTATTTATGTATGATGATAAAAATATGATTTTTATATACATTGCTTTGAAATGAAAATGTGATTTCTCTTTGTATGATATAACAATATAAAGTAGTGATTTTTACAATGTTTTCAATAGAGATATAAAAATATAATCTTTATATGGAAGTTAGCGTTATAAAAATATAATCTTTATATAGAAGTTAGTGTTATAAAAATATAATTTTTATATATGAAGTGCCATTTTAAAAATGTTATTTTTTTCTATGTAGCGTTGTTATAAAAATATGAAATTGTTTTTAGAAAGATATAAATATAATTTTTAGCCTCTGTATGTTATTTGTAAAATAATCATACAAAGAAATAATTATTGATTAGTTGAAAATATAATTTTTAACATAGGTATACTACATTGATCGGCAGTCAAAGCACAGCAGAGTGGATCCCAAAGGTGAGAACTTCTCACTTTAATTTTATTTTCTAGTTAAAATATATACTAGGATGCAGACGGTGCTTAGCAGCACCCGACACTCGTCGTCCACAGACCATGGACGACTTTTTTGTTAGTTTGAATATGTTATGAAAGTTGATTGTGTGATGTGGAATGGAATAAATATTTTATAGTTAAAAATATAATTTAACGTGTATATGAATGAAATAAATATTTATAAACAAATCAGATGATTTGTTTATGTACACACATCTGACTGATATTGATTTAGACGATAAATTTTACACATCGCCCAACTGCACAAATAAATCTGTGTTTGTTGTTTGAAAACCCCACACGGGTATTGGGATGATACTGGACATACACCAGTCCCAATAATTAGCTGTATGTCGATCGATTGATTGACAACTGTTATAAGCATTAAATATTTATGTTTGATGCTTATGCAGTGTAGAATGCACTCTGGATGATGTTTGACTGTGTTTGATTGTTGTGTTTACATGTTGTATGAAGTCCATATAATCACATTATATGGTAATTGACTGTGTCTGATTCCAGTTCAGAAGAAATGATTATTTTAAAATAACGATTATTTTAAAATAATGAATATTTTAAAATAATATTCGTTAATGGATCAAAATATGATTTTAATGTCCAATTTAGGATGGACATGAAAATATTTAAATATATGAAGCCGTGCTGATTAGATTAACACCATTTAGATGTGAACAATATTTATATCGATTTTGTTCATTTTTATAATGAATATCGAAAAGGAATTGATTTCAAAATATAATGTTTTGAAAATATTATCATTCATATATCGATGATATGGAATATTCAATTTTGATTTGAAATTGAATATGAAGTTGAAATTGCCTGAATAGAACGGGCCACGCCGCGGTAATTCGCGAATTTTGACCATTGACTTCGAACGGACATCATGGGATATCCGACTGTCGGATCCTTCTGAAACCGGAACTTTGGGTTCATATCGAAAAGAGCTTTCTAACAAATACAAAAAATTAGAAATCTAACAGTTGGATTTCGAATTATGTCCAAATCAAATTTGGAAAAGGTCGCTGTAAGTGCAGTTCTATGGCCATTTATGGAAATCGACTATACGGGCCTTGATAAAATTATTAAAAATGTGAATAATTAGTGTAAAATCATAAGAAATGATTTGGAAAGAATTGGGATGAAAAATTCCATATTTGAAAAGATAAAAGTAGATTTTTATCAAAATGAACTAGAATTACATTCCAATTATTTTTAAAAATAAATAAATTGGATTTGAAATGGTTTTAAAAACAACCAGGATTTCCAATATATAAATTGGAAATGGATTTGAATCGAAATTGTCTTTGGAATATTTCGATGTTGGATTTCGTGATTATACAGATGTTGTTATGGAAATTTGAAAGATATTTTTATATAACTATTTCCAATACGATATTTGTTTGTTGTGGCATTCAATATTGAATATAAGCCGATATATTTTCTATTCAGAGCCTTGTATTTAATATTAAATGTGATTTTGGGTTTGACATGAATGGTGTCTTCATTAACACTGTTCTTGAAACCAGTTGAGAAAAGATTAAATCTTTTTATTTAGATTTAATGAAGTATACCAATTAATTGATATTTAATTAGAATGGAATTGAAATTGGTCTTTGGATTTATTGTGAACGGTGTTTTAAATAACACTTGTTCTTTAACCTGATTAACAAAGGAATAAGATTTTGGGTTGTCGTAAATGGTATCTTTAATAATACAGTTCTTAGACTGAATGGAGTTAAGAAAATCAAAAACTACCTGGAGATTAGTTAAGTTGAATGGTTTCCTGGGTATTGATCTGATGTTGGTTTCGGACTTCGGGGTAAATACTTAGGGAATTGTTCACTTGCTAATTTACGGTTAAAGGCCGATGGAATGGAATGTGATTTTGGGTTTATCGTGAACCGTGTTTTAAAGGACATTGGTTCTTTAACCCAGTTAAAGACAGGAATAAGATTTTGGGCTGTCGTGAATGGTATCTTTAATAATATTATTCTTAGACTCAATGGAGTTAAGAAAATCAGAAACTGACTGGAGATTAGTTAAGTTGAATGGTTTCCTGGGTATTGATCTGTTGTTGGTTTCAGCCTTCGGGGTTAATACTTAGGGAATTGTTCATTTGCTAATTTACAGTTAAAGGCTGACGGAATGGAATGTGATTTTGGGTTTATCGTGAATCGTGTTTTAAAGGACATTGGTTCTTTAACCCGGTTAAAGAGAGGAATAAGATTTTGGGTTTTCGTGAATGGTATCTTTAATAATACTGTTCTTAGACCCAATGGAGCTAAGAAAATCAGAAACTACCTGGAGATTAGTTAATTTGAATGGTTTCCTGGGTATTGATCTGATGTTGGTTTCGGCCGTCGGGGTTAATACTTAGGGAATTGTTCACTTGCTAATTTACGGTTCAAGGCTGATGGAATGGAATGTGATTTTGGGTTTATCGTGAACCGTGTTTTAAAGTACATTGGTTCTTTAACCCAGTTAAAGACAGGAATAAGATTTTGGGTTGTCGTGAATGGTATCTTTAATAATATTGTTCTTAGACCCAATGGAGTTAAGAAAATCAGAAACTAACTGGAGATTAGTTAAGTTGAATGGTTTTCTGGGTTTTGATCTGATGTTGGTTTCGGCCTTCGGGGTTAATACGTAGGGAATTGTTCACTTGCTAATTTATGGTTAAAGGCTGATGTAATGGAACGTGATTTTGGGTTTATCGTGAACCATGTTTTAAATGACATTGGTTCTTTAACCCAGTTAAAGAAAGGATATGATTTCCCAAGTTAAACAATCACTAATATTGATTTTTGGGAAGATTAAAACCAAGTGGAGTTTTAATGCATCTTTAGTTGGATTGAAATGATATCCAAAGGAAGATTAAAGAATAAATTTAAAGAATTTATCTTTGGTAAAATAAATGGAAACCTTTCCAAAAGTATAAGAATATATGAACAAAGGAATATTCTGGATTGGAATGAGGCGTATGTTGTGTTTTTATAGCACTTGTTTATTATATACACGAGTTATTCAGAAAGACCGGTTTTATCCCATTCTGAATAACTGATTCGACAATATGTCGAGGATGAAGACAGTGGTTGAAGACCAAAGGTCTTCACGTCGTTTGGATGATTACTGATGTCTTGATTGGGCTGTACACCTAAGGCATGGTAATAAGTGGTGCCCCTATTTTCCACACGGGCAGCTAGTAGTTTTGGTTTTGCAGATTTATATTTATAGGATCCTGGTTTACAGCTGGAACGATATTCGGAAAGCTCTGTATCCGTATATCTCCTTCAGTTGTGCTATGTATTATTTTTACGCTGCAATGTAACTTGTAAATCTCTGATATTTAGCAAATGTGTAATATTTATTCATACTCTGTATATTCTTGTATCCTGATGAAATTGTTGTAATAAGCAATGAAATGTTCTTCTGTTTGGGTTCTGATTCGTCTGGTTCTCAAACAATCCGTATTTCTCTTCTCTTTGGAGACCGGGGAAGTTCGGGTCGCTTCATTTGGTATCAGAGCTCTGGTTTACAGAGCTCGAGAACAAGACATATTAGAACCAAACGAAAGAATTCGTCAGAGATTAGATTTGCAATATCCAATGAGAATGACTCGTTAGAGATAGGATCAGTAGTATCCTAGAACGAGGGTAAAGAGTATATTTTTAAAACAGAAACAAATTTTGTTTTGAAGATTTAAACCTTATTCAACGTATTCGAATATTTATTTGTATTGAATTTGGACAATCCAATATATAAAGATTTTGCATATATGCCTTGCAAACGTATATTCGAAGTCTTAATATACTGGGTAGATATAGAATCACACTCTAGTCGCCTGGAGATGATACCGATGATAGCAGCTGCATCATCAGTATATATATGTTTGAGTTTCGAAAGTGGGATCTTTATATTTTTCCAATTGACTGGTATGAGAACCAAAATTAGATAGGGTTTATTGTTGTGATTTGGCATCAAAAACGTGATTTTTGAATATGTATTAAAATTATGAATTAAAACGTTAATCAACTGATTAATTGATGGTTATGTTGTATGATTAGTTGTTAACCAATAAAAGCTATATGTGAAAGAATGGTAAATGTAGCCAAATTGTATCAAATGTTGAACTGTATTGAAAATTGTTTGAAACTGCATGCATGTACATGTTTATCCATTGAACATGTCATTGCAAATAGGCTAGAGAAGAGGAATAAAATTGTTTGCCCGACAAATAGGTACATGTTTATTGTATTTCTTGGGGTTTTTAATGATTTTATGAGCCGATTGGCTAGCCGCATGGCTGTTTCTTTTTCTTTTTGGATTGGAGAGGCCTGTATGGCGATTTTCCCGGTGCTCCCGTACAGGGGAGGTTATAGCAAAAAAATTTGAAAATTTAGGGTGTTAGCCAAATTTTTGAAACATTCGAAAATTCTTAGAAACTGAAAAGTTGAAGAATGAAAGCCAAACTGAAAGTTGAGTTGGTTTGTAAAACAACTTTCAGCTCCGTTTCTTTTTTAGGACGAAAAGATTTTAAGTGGGGGAGATTGTAACAACTCGGATATTTGAACCAATTTAAAAATTTTATTTTGGAAATTTTAATGAATTTTGGATATTTTAAATGATTTATTTTAAATAATAATGACGAGAAATTTATATTGAATAGAATTAGAACGAATATATTTATTTGAATCATCGTTAGAATATAAATATTTATTTTTAATTATAAAAGGAATTGGAAATGGCGAGGTAGTTTGAAAATTCGATTTCAAATGTCAAATGAATGTGCAGGATTCAAAATAATCCGGATTTTAGCGAAACCAAAAATATTAGATTCTATTTGAGAATATCTTTCGAACAAATCTAAAAAATTGAAATTTCATAGCGGGGATAAAAAGTTATGTCCAATTGAAAATTCAGAATAGTCGCTATGGAAAATGTAGCACTTAAAAATGGTAACTTTGCAAGTGACCTCCGTTTTTGATGAAACCACTTTTGTTGGATCCGGGATGTCAAATTATTGCTAGATTCCAAAATTCATAATTTTTGAAATCAATGTGTGAGCAAGGCGAGGGAAAACGTGTTTTGACAATTTCAGTCAATTTGGATCGACCAGAAAATGACCATTTTTCAAACGATCTCCAAATTTGACGAAATTTATTTTATTAGAACCGTATCGCCAATACGAAGCTAGAAAATATTTTTCAGGAACTTTTAGAGTCCATATGTGGCCCCAGTAAATTGAAATGTGCATTCAAATTCAATATATAGATTTATATTTTGATTTTCATGAAAACCGATCAAAACAGCCAAACTAGCTTACGATACATATCCTATTATGTTCGGAATGGGGGTAATTAGCTAGGGACGATAGTCGGTGGACTCGATTCAGAGCACGAATGAAAAGTAAACTATATAGAGGATTAAAATAAATAAATAAATAATTATATAATACTCTCACCTAACTCTCCCTCCCTCTCTCTTCTTTATTGGTTTTAGATCTAAATTGAAAAAAAAGCCCGACTTCACGAAACCATCGTCCCCCGCTTCGAGCGCCGCCAGCGCTAGCGCCATCGCTCCACCACCAGGAAGACGCCGCCACCCTTTCCACCCCTTCTCCAATCGCGACCCCCCGCCTGAACCCCAAATCGAGGCGCACCATCCGCCGCTGATGTGGCGTCGAGTTCACTAGTTTTTGGCCTAGAGGAAAGGGGTGCGAAGCCGCACCTAGTGGTGCAAACGGATCGAACTCTGGTCAACGCCTGGAGGAGCTGGAAGCAACCCTAGTTGTGTGAAGATGGGTTCTGCGGTCCAGTGCAGTAACGACAGAGAAGAAGGTGATTTTTATTTAATTTAAATACATTTGTAAAAACAGTTTTATTTAATTTATATAACATTGCAAAAAAAAATTTTGATTTTTCTTTGAATATGAATAGGATTTTTGTGAAGAAAAAAATATATGACTTTGCGATGAATAAAAAAATATAGATTCTTCTTCGGAAAAAAATAGCTTTGTTTTTAAATATAAAAGTAGCATTAGGTTTAGAAATAGAAATTAGAAGTAAAAATATGACTTTTTTTTATTTATGTATGATGATAAGAATATGACTTTCATATACATCGCTTTGAAATGAAAATGTGATTTCTCTTTATATGATATAACAATATAAAGTAGTGATTTTTATAATGTTTTCAATAGAGATATAAAAATATAATCTTTATATAGAAGTTAGCGTTATAAAAATATAATCTTTATATAGAAGTTAGCATTCTAAAAATATAATTTTTATATATGAAGTGCCATTTTAAAAATGTGATTTTTCTATGTAGCGTTGTTATAAAAATATGAAATTATTTTTAGAAAGATAAAAATATAATTTTTAGCCTCTGTATGTTATTTGTAAAATAATCATACAAAGAAATAATTATTGATTGGTTGAAGTTAGGAAACATTTATTATATATATATTATTGATTGGTTGAAGTTAGCCGCTGTATGTTATTTTTATTCGTTAGAAGTTAGGAAACGGAGTTAAGGTAATTAGAAACTGAATGGGAATTTATGAGTTGAATGGTTTTCTGAGCATCGATCTGATGTTGGTTTAGGCCTTCGGGGTTGATACTTAGGAAATTATACTCTTACTAGTTTAGGTTAGGGACTAATGACCGAGATGAGAAATACATGCTTAAAGAGAATTTAAAATGAAAAGGGCTTTTGAATATTCATATATATATATATATATTAATATAAGAAGAGAAATGAGTATTTTAATTATTGGAAAAATAGATAAGTTATGATTTAATGAATGGTTAATAAAAAAGAGGCTAAAATGGTAGTGGATATTGAAATATTGAATTCAATTTTCTATTATGGATGAATGATTGGCTAATAACCCGGAAATTCTGAGCCACTATAAAATTTTTATTTTGGCAATTTTAATGAATTTTAATATTTAAAATGATTTATTTTAAATAATGGAGACGAGAAATTTATTTTGAATAGAATTAGAACGTATATACTTATTTGAATTGTCGTTAGAATATAAATATTTATTTTTAATTATAAAAGGAATGGAAAATGGCTCGGTAGTTCGAAAATTCGATTTCGAATTTCAAATGAATGTATAGGATTCAAATTAAACTGGATTTTAGCGAAACCAAAAATATTTGAATCTACTTGAGAATATCTTTCCAACGAATCTGGAAAATTGAAATTTTATAGTGGGAATAAAAAGTTATGCCTAGTTGAATATTCAGAATAGTTGCTATGGAATTCTGGCCCTTAAAAATGGAAATTTTGCAAACGACCTCTGTTTTTGAAGAAACCTCTTTTGTTGGATCCGGGATGTCAAGTTATTGCTAGATTCCATAATTCATAATTTTTGGGATCAATATGTGAGCGTGGCGAAAGAAAGCGTGTTTTAACCGTTTCAGTCAATTTCGATCGACCAGAAAATGACCATTTTTCAAACAGTCTTAGAATTTGACGAAATTAGTTTTGTTAGGACTGTATCGTCAATATGAAGCTAGAAATGTTTTTTCTGGAACTTTTAGAGTCAGTATGTGGCCCCGGTAAATTGATATGTACATTTAAAATTGAATATAATGATTTATATTTTTAGTTTAATGGAAACTGATCGTAACGTTCGAATTAGCTTGTGAAACATATCCCATTGTGTTCAGAATGGGGGTATTACGCTAGGGACGACAGTCGTTGGGTTCGAAACTGAGTTCGTATGAAAAGTCAACTTAAATTGAAAATAATAATAATATATTAATATTATATATATATATGTATGTATATAAACTCCTACCTTTCTCACTCCCCCTTCACCGTTCAGATCTGAGATAAATAAAAAAAGACACCGTATCCCAAAACCCGTCGCCCTCCTCCAGACATTGACGCGCCGTCCACGCCGGGGGCCCCGCTGCCAAGTCGACCTCCCCTCCGTCGTTTTCCTTACCTCCGATCCTCCCTCCTTTCGAGAGACGAAGCCGCGAGCACCTCAATTCGAACCCCGAGCATTAGATCGATGGCACCACCACCGTTTCAGACCGCCGCCGCCTACAACCGGCTTGCCTCCCCCTCCTGAAGCCGCGCTCAGGGCAGCAACGTCGACCGTCCCTCCTCTTCTACCTCAGATCTGCAAGGCCCCCTTTGCTGTCAATTTTAAACCCTCCTTCGATTTATGATTTCATAGTTTTTTAAAATGCGATTTCTTAGTTTTTTTTAAAATAATATAAAGACTTAGTTTTTAAAAAAATATGAAGACTTAGTTTTAAAAATATAAAGTCGTGATTTTGTTTATATAAAAGACGTGATTTTGGTTATATAAAAGAGGTGATTTTTATACATATGAAAGTGAAAAAAGATTTGATTTTATTTATATAGAAGAGAAATAAAAATTGGATTTTTATTTATATAGTAACATGATAAAAATTTGATTTTTATCATGGAGTAGCGGTGTGAAGGAGTGATTTTTACATATGTAGTAGAAATATAAAAATACGATCTTTATATATAAAAATGTGATTTTTATATAGAGAACGGTGAGAGGAAAATATAATTTTTATTATATGAGAAGTGAGATAAAAATATGAATTTTATATTATTGAAGAAATAAAAGTACGATTTTTAATGTATAGAACATCACATTAAGAATGTGATTTTTATATGAACAGTACAAGAATAAAAATGTGGTTTTTATTGTGAACAGCGTGAAATGGTTGAGTTGGAATGTCAGGCAAATCCAAACCGTTTAGAAACGAAATGGAGTGGAACCCCAAGGTGAGAACTCCTCACTTTTATTTTTATTTCTAGTTAAAAATATATACTAGGATGCAGACGGTGCTTAGTAGCACCCGACACCCGTCGTCCACAGACCATGGATGACTTGTTTGTTTGATTGGTGTGTTGATAAAATTGATTGTGTGATGAGGATTGAATAAATATTTTATTGTTAAAAATATAATTTTTAACGTGTATATAAAATAAATATTTATAAACAAATCGTCCATGTTGATAAAATTGATTGTGTGATGAGGATTGAATAAATATTTTATTGTTAAAAATATAATTTTTAACGTGTATATAAAATAAATATTTATAAACAAATCGGACGATTTGTTTATATACACTAATTTGACTGATATTGATTGGGACAATAAATTTTACACATCGCCCAACTGCACAAATAAAAATCTGTGTTTGTTGATTTGAAAACCCACACGGGTATTGGGATGATATTTGACGTACACTAATCCCGATTGTTTAGTTGTATGTCAATCGATGGGTTGACAGACTGTGTAAGCGTTAATTATTTATATTTAATGCTTATGCAGTTGTGTGGTGCACTCTGGATGATCGTTGATTATTTATCATTGATATTATATACATGTGTTGTATGGAAAATCTATATAATTAACATTATATGGTAATTGATTAGGACTCATTCCAATTTGGAAAATGAAGAATATTATAAAATAAAGATTCATGTGTTGAATAGAATAAATAGTCATGTGTTGACGATACACATGTGTTGAGAATATTCATGCGTTGAAACTTATCATGTGTTGAATGAATAACAATAAAATTTACATCTTTATCATATATAAAATTAGAAACCAACTTGAAACTAGATAAGATGAGTGGTTTCCTGGGTATTGATCTGATGTTGGTTTCGACCTTCGAGGTTAATATTTAGGGAATCGTTCTCTTACTAATTTACGATTGGAGTCTGATTTAGAATTAAACGATAGAAATCATAATTTTATAAAATATATTAAATAACCAAAACAGTCATGTGTTGACGATACTCATATATTGAGAATATTCATGTGTTGAAAGAAAATATATATTCATGTGTTGAAGAAAACATTCATTTGTTGAATAGAATAATGAAGTTATTGAAATATATAAAGCCGTGTTGATTAGATTTGAGACATTTTGACGCGAACGATATTTATATCGATTATATTCGTTTTTATAATGAATATTGAAAAGGAAGTGATTTCAAAATATAACGTTTTTAAAATATTCTCATTTATACATCGATGTTATGGAATATTCAATTTTGATTTGAAATTGAGTATGAAGTTGAAATAGTTTTGAAAACGAATTTAAAACGATTTATAAAATACGTTTTAAAAGGAAATCGACGAAATATAAATAATATATATATAATGGCCTAAATAGAACGCACCGCGCTGTGATAGTTCGCGAATTTCAACCATTAACTTCGAATGGACATTACGGGAGATCCGACCGTTTGATTCTCCTAATACCAGAACCGTTGGGTTTGTATCGAAATGAACTTTCTAATGAATATTAGAGATCTGAAATCTAATGATTGGATTTGGAATTATGTCCAAATCAAATTTGGAAAAGGTCGCTGTAAGTGCAGTTCGATGGCCGTTGATGGAAATCGACTGTACAGGTCTTGATAAAATTATTAAAAATAGTAATAATTTGTGGAAAATCATAAGAAATGATTTGGAAAGGATTGGGATGAAAATTCCGTATCTGAAAATATAAAATTAGATTTTTACCGAAATGAACTAGTTTTGAACTAGAATTATAATCCAATTTTTTTTAAATAAATAAATTGGATTTGAAAGGGTTTTAAAAGTAACCAGAATTTCCAATAATTGAATTGGAATGAATTTGAATCGAAATTGTCTTTGGAATATTTCGATGTTGGATTTCGGGATTATACAGATATTGTTATGGAAATTTGAAAGATATATTGATATCATTATTTCCAATACGATAGTTGTTGGTCGTAGAATTTGATATTGAATATAAGCTGATATATTTTCTATTCAGAGCCTTGTATTTAATATCAAATGGGTTTTGGGTTGTCGTGAGTGGAATCTTTGATAATACTGTTCCTAGACCCAACGGAGTTAAGAAAATCAGAAACTAACTGGAGATTAGTTAAGTTGAATGGTTTTCTGGGTATTGATCTGATGTTGGTTTCGGCCTTCGGGGTTATTACTTAGGGAATTGTTCACTTGCTAATTTACGGTTAAAGGCTGATGGAATAGAATGTGATTTTGGGTTTATCATGAACCGTGTTTTAAATGAAAATGGTTCTTTAACCCAGTTAAAGACAGGATATGATTTCCCAAGTTAAATAATCATTAATATTGATTTTTGGGAAGATTACAACCAAGTGGAGTTTTAATGAATCTTTAATTAGATTGAAATGATCGAGAATGGAGTATCACTAGTTTTGCTCCAGGCGATAGTTAAATCTTTAATTAGAATTGAATGTGAAATGGTTATTGAATTTACCGATAACACCGTGGTGTTAGATATGAAGTATTACCAGTTTTACTTCATGGGATGAATAGGTTAGGATTGGGAAATTAAAACAAGTGATAACTTCGATAAGGTTCGCTAATCCCGACTAGTCTGGATAAACCATAACTTGGTTTGAATTGATATCCAAAAGAAGATTAAAGAATAAATTTAAAGAATTTATCTTTGATAAAATTAATGGGAACCTTTCCCAAAGTATAAGAACATTTGAATCAAAGAATATTCTGAATTTGAATGAGGCGTATGTTGTGTTTGTGTAACACTTGTTTATTATATACACGAGTTATTCAGAAGGACCGGGTTGATCCCATTCTAAAAATCTGATTCGATGATGTGTCGAGGATGAAGATGGTGGTCGAAGACCGGAGGTCTTCACATCGTTTGGATAATTATTGATGATCTTGATTGGGCTGTACACCCAAGAGGAGGGAATCAGTTGGTGATCGTCCAGACGTACTTGGAGATCGATGGATATGCGAGGTACAAGGTGCCTCCGGTTTCGTTCAGACCCAGAACGAATTTGTAAATGGATTGTGTGTCTGACATTGGATTTTATTCTGTGTGATTGATTTCTATTAAATATATATCTGTTTGGCGGCGGAGAATTTATTCTCTTGCTTAACGCCCTTCTCTGAGACGTACGAGCTCAGAGGTTATATATTGATGGATATCAATCACATGGATTGAATTGCCTGTGTGGCATGCCTAAGTGGCAAATGATCAAGGCTTTTGTTGAAAAGCAAAGTCTTGTGGTTAATGATCAAAGCACGGCCTCTATGTTGTAGCTTTGTGTATGACGTTAATTCGCGAGCCTCACACCCCAGTATGAACCAGAAACGGGAGAGGATCCAGGGCGAACATGCGTCTCTTTCTAGTTAGAGGTGGTGTCAGTGACCTACCAGCCCTGACATTTATATATTTTTCACCAGTGTGGTTGTTGGAATGCGAGGCGCCTCGGATATGGAGTGATTTGGCTCATTTACGCCCCATATGGCGGGGAGACCTAGTGTTCAGGGTTTCATTTTAATCCGCTACGTGTGGACCGGCCCTGTGGCTCCTAGGTGCAGTTGCAGCTGTAGCCTGAGACAGGGGCTAGATTGTCTCGAATTTGGTAGAGGACGATTCGTGGCCTCGGTTCATAGATGAAATCCAATTTCCAAATACGAGACTTTGCAGTTTTGATTGTAGAGCCTAGTATTGGCGACATGACATATGGTACCCATGCCGTCTAGGATTGTTACTTGAAGTTATTTTATACACTATGCACTTATAATAGTATCAAATGATTTGTTTTAAACGTACCAAGCATGTTTGGCTATTATAAGGGAAAACCCTATCCTCCGGCTTATGTTGCATTATGTGATGGGACCTGGGTCTTATAATAGCTTCATTTTTCCAAAAAGCATTGCGCGTTTTTGTTATATGCACTGGTATTCTTGGGAGGAAACCCATTCCGTGTTATACGGCGTGGTCCGTTGATATATCTGATTTAAAGCAAAGTTTTAAATAACTGTTTTAGTTCTCACACCAGTCACATGACTGATCTGGAGTTTGTTGTTTTAACCTAAACTCTGGGTGCCCCTATTTTCCACATGGGCAGCTTATAGTTTTGGTTTTGCAGATTTATATTCATAAGATCCTGGTTTACAGCTGGAATGATATTCGGAAAGCTCTGTATCCATATATCTCATTTAGTTGTGTTTTGTATTATTTTCCGCTGCTATGCAATGTATTGTAAATCTTTGATATTTATTGAATGTATTTTATTCATTCATACTCTGTATATTCTTGTACTCTGATGTAATTGTTTTAATAAACAATGAAATGTTCTTCTATTCGTGTTTCGATGTGTGTTGTTCTTAAAGCAATCTGTGCTTTCCTTCACGGGGAAGTTCGGGCTGTCTCAGTTTGGTATCAGAGCTTTGGTTTACAGAGCTCGGAGAACAAAATACATTAGAACCAAACGAAAGAATTCATCAGAGATTGGATTAGTATTATCCAATAAGAATAACTCGTTAGAGATAGGATCAGTAGTATCCTAGAACGAGTGTGAAGAGTGGTGTTTTTAAAATAAAATATAAAACATGCTTTGTTTTGAAAATTTAAATCAATTATTCGTATTTGAATATTTTTATATTTATTTGGACAATCCAGTATATAGAGATTTGAATATACATCTGATCCATGTGTATTGAAGCCTCAAATATACTAGATAGATATAGAATCGCACTCTAATCGCCCGGAGATGATTCTGACGATGTCGCGACGTCATCAACATTTGTATTCGAGTGATGAAAGTGGGATTTCTATATATTTCCAATTGACTGGTTTGAGAACCAAAATTAGATAGGGCTTATTGTTGTGATTTGGCATCAAAAATCTGACTTTTGGACTATGTATCAAAGTTATGAATTTGAAAAGCTAATCAACAAATTGATTGCTGATTGTGTTGTTTGATTATTGGTTGATTAATTAAAATTTGAACCATTTAGCCAAATTGTATCAAATAGTGAATTGTATTGAAAATTTGTCGCATTTGCATATGTATACATGTACTTACATTGAACAGGTCATAGTAAGGAAGCTAGAAAAGAGGAATAAGATTGTTTGCCCGACAAATTGGTACATGTTTATTGTATTTCTTTGGGTTTAGATGATTTTATGAGCCGATTGGCCAGCCGCTTGGCTTTTTCTTTTTCTTTTGGATTGGTGAGGGCCATGGGAGGCTATTTGAAATATCCAGAAGCTCCCGGTGCAAGGGAGGTTATGGCGAAATTTTTCGAAAATTTAGGGTGTTAGCCAAATTTTTGAAAAATTTGAGAAGTTTTTAGAAACTGAAAAGTTGAAGAACTTAAGCCGTAATGAAAATAACGGAAGTTGAGTTGGTTTGAAAAATACTTTCAGCTTCATTCCTTTTCGAGGATGAAAAGTTTTAAATGGGGGAGATTGTAATAACCCAGAAATTCTGAGCCAATTTAAATTTTTTATTTTGGCTATTTAAAATGATTTATTTTAAATAATGGCGACGAGAAATTTATTTTGAATAGAATTAGAATGTATATACTTATTTGAATTGTCGTTAGAATATAAATATTTATTTTTAATTATAAAACGAATCGAAAATGGCACGGTAGTTTGAAAATTCGATTTCGAATTTCAAATGAATGTAAAGGATTCAAAATAAACTGGATTTTAGCGAAACCAAAAATATTTGAATCTATTTGAGAATATATTTCCAACGAATTTGAAAAACTGAAATTTCATAGCGAGAATAAAAAGTTATGCCCAGTTGAAAATTTAGAATAGTCGCTATGGAATTCTGGCCCTTAAAAATGAAAATTTTGCAAATGACCTCTGTTTTCGACGAAACCACTTTTGTTAGATCCGGGATGTCAAGTTATTGCTGGATTCCAAAATTCACTATTTTTGGGATCAATATGTGAGCGTGGCAAAAGAAAACATGCTTTAACTGTTTCAGTCAATTTCGATCGAGCAGAAAATGACTATTTTTCAAACGGTCTTAGAATTTGGCGAAATTAGTTTTGTTAGGACCGTATCGTAAATACAAAGCTAGAAATATATTTTTTGGAATTTTTAGACTTAGTATGTGGCCCCGGTAAATTGAAATGTATGTTTAAAATTGAATATAATGATTTATATTTTTAATTTAATGGAAACTGATCGTAACTTTCGAATTGGCGTGTGAAACATATCCCATTGTGTTCGGAATGGGGGTATTACGCTAGGGACCATAGTCGTTGGGTTCGAAACTGAGTTCGTATGAAAAGTCAACTTAAATTGAAAATAATAATAATATATTAATATTTTATATATATAAAAAAACTCATACCTTTCTCACTCCCCCTTCACCGTTCAGATCTGAGATAAAAAAAGACTCCGTACCCCAAAACCCGTCGCCCTCCTCCAAACATCGACGCGTCGCCCACGCCGGAGGCCCGCTGCCAAGCCGACCTCCCCTCCGTCGTTCCCCTTACCTTCGATCCTCCCTCCTCTCGAGACCTGAAGTCACGAGCACCTCCATTAGAACCCCGAGCATTAGATCGACGGCGCCACCATCATTTCAGACCGCCGCCGCCTGCAACCGACTCGCCTCCCCCTCCTGAAGCCGCGCTCAGGGCAGCAACGTCGACCGTCCCTCCTCTTCTACCTCAGATCCACAATGCCCCCTCCGCTGTGAGTTTTAAACCCTCCTTCGATTTATGATTTCATAGTTTTTAAAAATATGATTTCTTAGTTTTTTTAAAAAAATATAAAGACTTAGTTTTTAAAAAAATATGAAGACCTAGTTTTAAAAATATAAATTCGTGATTTTGTTTGTATAAAAGACGTGATTTTGGTTATATAAAAGAAGCTATTTTTATATATATGAAAGTGAAAAAAAGATTTGATTTAATTTATGTAGAAGAGAAATAAAAATTGGATTTTTATTTATATAGTAATGTGATAAAAATTTGATTTTTATCATGGAGTAGCTGTGTGAAGGAGTGATTTTTACATATGTAGTAGAAATATAAAAATATGATCTTTATACATAAAAATGTGATTTTTATATAGAGAATGGTGTGAGAAAAATATAATTTTTATTATATGAGAAGTGAGATAAAAAAATATGATTTTTATATTATTGAAAAAAATAAAAATACGATTTTTAATGTATAGAACATCATATTAAGAATGTGATTTTTATATGAACAGTTCAAGAATAAAAATCTGATTTTTATTGTGAACAGCGTGAAATGGTTGAGTTGGATTGTCGGGCAAATCCAAACCGTTCAGAAATGAAATGGTGGAGTGGAACCCCAAGGTGAGAACTCCTCACTTTTATTTTTATTTCTAGTTAAAAATATATACTAGGATGCAGTCGGTGCATAGTAGCACCCGACATCCGTCGTGCACAGACAATGGATGACTTGTTTGTTTGATTGATGTGTTGATAAAATTGATTATGTGATGTGGATTGAATAAATATTTTATAGTTGAAAATATAATTTTTAACGTGTATATAAAATAAATATTTATAAACAAATCGGACGATTTGTTTATATACACTGATTTGACTGATATTGATTGGGACGATAAATTTTACACATCGCCCAACTGCATAAATAAAAATCTGTGTTTGTTGATTTGAAACCCCACACGGGTATTGGGATGATATTTGACGTACACTAATCCCGATTGTTTAGTTGTATGTCAATCGATGGGTTGACAGACTGTGTAAGCGTTAATTATTTATATTTAATGCTTATGCAGTTGTGTGGTGCACTCTGGATGATGGTTGATTATTTATCGTTGCTATTATACACCTGTGTTGTATGGAAAATCCATATAATTAACATTATATGGTAATTGACTGGGCCTCAATCCAATTTGAAAAATAAAGAATATTATAAAATAAGGATTCATGTGTTGAATAGAATAAATAGTCATGTGTTGACGATACACATGTGTTGAGAATATTCATGTGCTGAAACTTATCATGTGTTGAATGAAATATTTTAACAATAAAATTTACATCTTTATCATATATAAAATTAGAAACTACTGGAAACTAGATAAGATGGGTGGTTTCCTGGGTATTGATCTGATGTTGGTTTCGGCCTTCGGGGTTAATACTTAGGGAATGGTTCTCTTACTAATTTACGGTTGGAGTCTGATTTAGAATTAAACGATAGAAATCATAATTTTATGAAATATATTAAATAACAAAAATAGTCATGTGTTGACGATACTCATGTGTTGAGAATATTCATGTGTTGAAAGAAAATATATATTCATGTGTTGAAGAAAATATTCATTTGTTGAATAGAATAATGAAGTTATTGAAATATATAAAGCCGTGTTGATTAGATTTGCGCCATTTTGACGCGAACGGTATTTTTATCGATTATATTCGTTTTTCTAATGAATGCAGAAAAGGAAATGATTTCAAAATATAACGTTTTGAAAATATTCTCATTTATACATCGATGATATGGATATTCAATTTTGATTTGAAATTGAATATGAAGTTGAAATCGTTTTGAAAACGAATTTAAAACGATTTATAAAGTACATTTTAAAAGGAAATCGATGAAATATATATAATATATATATATATATATATAATGGCCTGAATAGAACGCGCCGCGCTGCTGCAGTTCGCGAATCTCGACCATTGACTTCGAATGGACATTACGGGAGATCCGACCGTCGGATTCTCCTAATACCGGAACCGTTAGGTTCGTATCAAAAAGATATTTCTAACGAATATTAGAGATTTGAAATCTAACGGTTGGATTTG
>JASFAX010003245.1:0-43155 GCA_030737875.1 Allium sativum | reverse complement strand
GTTCCCATGTACAGTTGTTCATCAGTGCTTGATATTCTTCATCCATTGCCTTCCTACATTCTTTGTGTTTCACTGCTTGTTGATAACTATTTGGCTCTTCTTCAGTAATGACTGCAGTATAAGTCTTTGGTTTGAATATTCCCCTTTTCGATTTGCTTATCATTGGATGTCCAGTTTGATGATGTGATGAGTCATTTTGTCTACTGCTAATATTTTGATTTCTCACGTTGCTAGTTTCTTCTCTTATTGCTTCTGATTGCCTACAAATTGATTTTGCAGGTGATTGAATGGCGTGGCTAGTTTTCTCTGGCTGATCATCACTAGTTTCACTACCACTGTGATGGCCTTCAGAGTTACTACTAGCAACCCTATCACCATTCTCTTAATGCCATGTGTCAGCAATACTATACAGATCAGTTATACTAACCTTTGGATTATATATTTTGGTCATGGTTTGTATATCTGATATTCTATAAGGAAAAACATTTTCTTTGCAAATAACATGCCTGCTTGTAAAAATTCTACCAGACTTGTCTATACATCTAAACACTTTTTGATTATTGCAATAGCCTATAAATGTGCAAGGTTTAGATCTATAGTCAAATTTATGATTATTATAAGGTCTTAGGTAAGGGAAACATAGACAACTAAATGTTTTTAGACTATAGTAATCAGGTTTCACATTGAATGGCTTTTCTAGAGGTGTTATGTCTTTCAGTACTTTAGTAGGCATTCTATTTATTAGATACACAGCGGTACTAAAAGCATCAGGCCAAAATTTAAGTGGCAAAGATGCTTGAGCTAACAAGTTAAACCTGATTCAACTATGTGCCTATGCTTCCTCTCAACTATACCATTTTGTATAGAAGTATAGGGACATGTTACTCTATGTATAATACCTTTACTTTTAAAATAATTTGTCAGAGGTTTGTATTCTAATCCTCCATCAGATTGCATGACTTTGATTTGACAGTTTGGTTTTCAAACATATTGATAAAAACCGACGACAACACTTTTAGTATCAGATTCAGCTTTTAAGAAATATATCCAAGTATATCTAGTATAAGCATCAACAAATGATATGTAACATTTACACCCATAATCAGAAAATATAGGAGATGGACCACGAATATCAGTGGTAATTAATTGTCTAGGTTTGGAATACATAGTTAATGAATCATAGAATGATAATTTGTGGCTTTATCCCATCTGGCAATAAGTACGTATATAAGGTAATTTTGCAGGAATAAATTTTATTTTATTATCATTAAGAATTTTATTACAATGCTAGCACTAGGATGCCCAAACTTATAATGCCATAAGTCAAAAGTACTTCTAGTTTGAACTTCATTAGTTATATCAGTCAGATTACAACATGGGTGATCATTAATAGCAATATTGCGATTACTGAAATTGAATTCATAAAGTCCCTTTACAACATTACCTTGTAGTAGAATTTCTCTAGTTAGTATGTCTATAACTACACACTATTTAGGGAAGAATTCAAAATATACATTGTTATCCCTAGCAAATTGATACACATTGATTAGGTTTTTCTTAATTTTGGGGACCCTTAATAAGATATGTAAACATAATTTCCTATTCCCATTTATACTACTAGTACCAATATGTGAAATTTAAACACATTTACCATTGCCCATACTTATGGTTTGATTACCTTTGTATTCTTTGTTCCGAGGTTCTGGTTGTCTAGATTGTTGGTAATATAATTGCTAGCTCTACAATCTGGGTACCATGATTCATCTTGAATATGATCAGCATGATTAGATGGCCCACCTTGTGTTTATGCAACATTGGCAGTACAGTTGGAGTTTCTTTAGCTATTGTTGTTGCCTTGGTTTGCTGAGTAATTTGAATTATATTGGAAATAGCATTTGATGGCAGTGTGGCCAATTTTATCATAAATTTGGCACTTTGGTCGATTGTTGTTGTTCCAGTGTCCTCTTCCTCTATTACCTCTGCCTCTGGTAATGAACTTGCCTCATTGAAAGGTTTGTTCAGTTCTATAATTATTACTTGCCTGTGTTTTGCTGTTATCATTGTTTTTGTTGACAGCATAGTTGATAATGAAGTCACTTTCTTGAGATTTCTTACTTTCAAGTTCGGCTTCGTGTGCTAATAGAATTGAATGAACTTCATCTAAGGAAGAAAATTCCTTTTGTGAAGAAATAATGGCTTCGACGGCCTCATACTCATCACTCAAACCATTAAGAATAGTTAGAATCTGTTCTGAATCTTGCACTTTATGGTCAGCTGCCTCTAACATGTCACAAACAGATTTGATTTTGCTTAAGTATTCTATCATGGTAATATCATCTTTCCTATTTTTTGTAATTGCCTTTTATAGAACATAACTTTGGCTGCAGACTGATTGTTGAAGTCTTTTTCTATTGCTGTCCATATCTCGTTATCACTTTTGCAACCAATCACTTGTGGTAATAAGCTTTGACTGA
This sequence comes from Allium sativum, assembly GCA_030737875.1. Taxonomy (NCBI): domain Eukaryota; kingdom Viridiplantae; phylum Streptophyta; class Magnoliopsida; order Asparagales; family Amaryllidaceae; genus Allium; species Allium sativum. Next base: position 40,681 of record JASFAX010003245.1, on the reverse strand, counting down.
TAGAAGATAGTAGCCATGTACTGATTAAACGATCTTGCCTGTAGTATTTCATGTATTCTTCATTACTGACTATTTTATTCTCTTGATCAGTAATGAACTTTGGTGGAATTGAAAAAGTCCCCATGATGAAACCTTCAAGGCCATAACCTTGGATTGCAGTCTCGATCTGAAGTTTCCGAAGTAAGTAATTGTTTTCATCCAATTGTACTGTAATTAATTGTGACTGAGGACTAATTACAGTTTTGGTGAGTTTGTCAACAACAATTAGGCTTTCAATCCTTACAGTAGCATTGTCAGAAGCCGATGAAGTAGTATCATTGGCCATGATGAACAGACAATGAAAATTAACTGAGGAGAAAGATTATTTAAAACTCTTTCGAGTTGAAGAAAATATGGATCAATGGCTGTTAAGCCTTAATGAAAATTTGATACCATATTAGAAAATAAAATAGAATAAACAAGATTAAAGAGAAGTTTTATTATTGATGAATTATATTGCAGATAATAGAAATTGTATACATGAGTCTTCTATTTATAATACAAGAAATAAATGTAAATACGTTTGAATAATAGGCATGTAACCGTTGCTTTGTTATAATAGGCATGCGACCGTTGCTACGTTATAATGGGAATGTGACAGTTGCATTGGCATAATAGGCATGTGACCGTTGCTATGTTATATTTGGAACGTGACCGTTTCATTCCCACTATTCTTTCTTCCTTTATTATTAACCACATTTGGAAATGCGGATGAAGCTTGCATTTCCACCAAACACATGCATACTCCAGTCTAGAAACATCTTGTGCGAACTTATCCATCATGATTAGAGAGCCCAACAGACTCAAAATTGCGCTAATGCTATCATTCTTCCAAAACTCTGGGCCAAGATCTAAACACACCTAAATCGGTATTGAGGAAAATGAGTCCTTACAGGTGTGGATTTAAGGTTCCACTTTGGGAAAATAGCCAACCGGAAATCAAATAAGAACGGTCCACCACACAAAACATGTTCAAAGTCTTCTAGCTTCTCAAATTTGTTAAGTAAAAAGCCATTTTTCTTAGAGAACAACTCAGACTTACCAGATTGCTTCCACATAAGCTTGAAATAGGCAGTGAAATGAGTGAAGAAAGGTTTCACACCGACCACATACGCCATAAGGGTATTCCTCCATAGCATAATAGACTTTTGCAACATAACCTTAGTAACAAAACCCAAAATTCACCACCAACATCAAGTTGGGGCTTACGGAAGGTAAGGTGAGGATTGTTACCAGACGTTAAAGAAGAAGGATTGCATGTTGTGATTGCCTCTTTCCAGTTCATTCCTATTAGGATTGTCTCACATGTTGTTAAGGTAGGAATGACGGTTTAAATAGATAGTCCTACATCATGGAATTTTTTTGAAGGAGTGGAGTACAAATATGAGTTGGTAGGCATGTAACAATTGGGATTCCTTTTGTTACAGGAATGTGTGTGCCAACTCATATGTAGAGGGCTTTATTTCGACCATCGTTACATAACAGTTGTATCAGAGCTGAAGGTTCAAATTGGGCCATGCATTGTTAGGATTGCCTCACATGTTGTTAAGGTAGGAATGACGGTTTGAATAAATAGTCCCTCATCATATAATATACTAAAGGAGTTGTGTACAAATATGAGCTGGTAGGCATGTAACATCAGGGATTCCTTTTGTTATATGGGAATTGTGTGCCATCTCATATGCATGCAAGGAAGGGTGGCTTTATTCCAACCGTCGTTACATAACAGTGATATCAGAGCCGAAGGTTACAGAATGGGCCATGCAGGCAAGACAGTGCTCTCAAAAGATACTCGTAGGATGCGAGTCAAGGGGGAGACTGTTAGGATTGCCTCACATGTTGTTAAGGTAGGAATGACAGTTTGAATAAATAGTCCCACATCATGGAAAAAAACTGAAGGAGTGGAGTACAAATATGAGTTGGTAGGCATGTAACAATAGGGATTCCTTTTGTTACAAGAATGTGTGCACCAACTCATACACGAGGGGCTTTGTTTCGACTGTCATTACATAACAGTTGTACCAGAGCCGAAGGTTACGGACTAGGCCATGCAGGCAAGGCATGGCTCTCAAAAGATACTCGTAGGATGCAATTCAAGAGGGAGACTGTTAGGATTGTCTCGCATGTTGTTAAGGAGGAATGGTGGTTTGGATGCAAAAGTCCCACATCACGAAATAAATTAGAGGAGGCAAGTACAAATATGAGCTGGTAGGCACGTAACATCAGAGATTCCTTTTGTTACAAGGATGTGTGCCAACTCATATGCAGGAGTCTTTGTTCCGACCATCGTTACATAGCAATTCCATGCGGCATAAAGACCTAGGAAGCAACTTCAGTGGTAGAAGAAACCACTGCATCGGACAAAGTAGCAGGAGTATCCAAAACTGGAGTAGAGACAAAGTTCATGGCAACATGTATGATAGGAACATACACTGGAGGAGCAACTGTAGTGACAATGACATGACCCACCGAGCCGTCTTTTGAAACATCGGAATTGAATAGTAAGTCGCGAAGAGCGGAGGTAGGGATGAAACACCTCTTGCTTTTCTTCTTACCCAACAGAAAGCCATTGCCTTGCTCAGCGAGCATAAGGAGGTTATGACGCCTAAACTGATTGGATGGTTCTAGTTGTCACCATGCTTTTATTGTGTAAAATCTAGAAAAAAGGATGATAATTTTAAACGAATGAAAACCGGCTGAAATACCCGAATGTGATATAAAAATGCACAGACCACCTATGAATTGCTTGAATTCAACCTTAAAATTAGAATGTAGGGTCCAATATTTTTCTCTCTTGATCGGCTGAAACACCCGAAACTACTTCGGGTATTGTAGCAAAGTTGTAAAAAAACTAGAGGGATTATAGTTACGGCTATCGACAATTTTATCGTCAATAGTAACCACAACTTGTTGACGGTTAACAAATTTATAACCGTTACGTAACCGTCTAACCGTTACCGCAACCATTACTGTAAATTTACATTGTTATCCATATATAATTCAAGTTCTAACTTTATTTCTCATGAATTAGTTTGTTTATCTATGAAATAAATCATCCATGTGCATGTTGTCTATAAATAAAAACGTAAATAATTTATACATACATTATTTCTCTAACTATGTTATTAAAAAACAATTTGCTTTTATGAAATACTACAAAAAAACATGAGCGATTGATATGTTTTACCGCGGTTGTCAAAATCCACAACCGTTACCGTCACCATTGTTGTAGTTGAGGATAAACATGTAAATGGTTAGTACGGTTTGGCTGTTGAGTAGTTCAACCGTAACAGCCCTAAACCAAGCTACCCCTGCTTTGCAATATTTTTTCTTTTATTTTTCATCATACCTAGTAGATCCCCTATGAGATTCTTTAGTGCATCTCATAAAGGCCCTACGATATTCTTTTGGGCACCTCGTAGAGACCCTACAAGGCGACCTAAAGGCACTTAGTAGGGGCTCTACGAGATGCACTAAAAAATCTCAAAGAGTCCCTACAATAGAGGGTAAAATTGATTTTTTTTAAATAATACATGAGTGAACTCTGCAAAACACTGAGTTCCTCCCTTTTTTCCATTTTTTCTGAGTATAGTCAGTAATTTCTTGGGTTTAAATAGAATTAACCTGTAACAACCTGGAATTTCAGAATCGATTAAAAGTTTTTATTTTGACTATTTTAATGGATTTTGAATATTTAAAATGATTTATTATAAATAATAACGAATAAAAATTTATTTAAATCGAAGTTAAAACGCATAGATTTATTTTAATTATAAAACGAGCCTGAAATGACACGGTAGTTTGAAAATTCAATTTTAAATTTCAAATGAATGTACAGAATACAAAATAAATCGGATTTCAGTAAAACCATAAACATTTGAATCTATTTATTAATATCTTTCTAACGAATGTGAAAAAATCGGATTTCATAATATAAATTGGAAGTTATGTCCAGTTTAAAATTTGAAATAGTCGCTATGGAATTTATATATATTTTTAAAATAATATATAGCCCCTAAAAAGAGCCATTTTGCAAACGACCTTCGTTTTTGATGAAACCACTTTCATTGGATCCGGAATGTCAAATTATTGTTAGATTTCAAATTTCATAATTTTTGGATTTAACATGTTAGCGTGATAAATTTAAATGTGTTTTGACAATTCAGTTTGAATCTAATCGACTGAATAAAAAAAAATGCGATGTGAATAAAATATATATATATGTTATGTAAATAATATATATATGAGATGTGAATAAAATATATATATGTTATGTGAAAAATATATATATGCGTTGTATAAATCATATATATATGTGTTGTATAAATTATATATATGTGACATATAAAGTGGTCATGAAATGGAATAAATATTTGTTCATTAAAAATATAATTTTTAACGTATATATGCGATGAATAAAATGGTCCTGTATTGAAATAAATATTGGTTGGCTAAAAATATTATTTTTAGATTATATATGAGATATATAAAATTGTCATGATATGGAATAATTATTGGATTGTTAAAAATATAATTTTTAACATATATATATTCACGGTATAAAATTGCCATGTAATGGAATATTCAATTTTGATGTAAAATTGAAAAGGAAGTTGAAATCATTTTAAAACGAATTTATAAACGTTTTAAAATACGTTTTAAATAGAAATCGATGAAATATTATATATATATATATTATAATAGCCTGAATAGAACGTGTCGCGCAGCGATTGTTCGCAAATTTCGACCATTGACTTCAAATTGATGTAACAGGAGATCCGACAAAGGTTATCACGACGCCAAGTCAAGCCAACTCAAGCCACTACCGTCTAGAAGACTAGTCGACAAGTCATCTGACTAGTCGTGACTAGTCAACAAGTCTTTTATATACATATATTTTTTAGATTTAAATATATAATATAATTAGATATAACTATAAATTTATAATAAGATCAAATTCAATAAAGATAACATAATAATAGGTTCAAATTCAACAAATATCCATAATAGATCCTAGTCACAACATAATAATATCCATAATATCCATAATTGATCATAAAATGAGTATGAAATCAAGCAAAATCATTTATCTTAATATCATCTCCATCTCCTTCTTCAACATTGGCATTGCTTGCCAAGTATTTTCAGTGTTACTTTCCATTTCAACTGATGTATATGTAATTAAAAACAAATCAGTTAATTTTGAATAAAAGTATATATATTAACATATAATTATTAACAATAACAAGCTATAATATAGAAATCTTAACTCGTTAAAAATAGATGATAAATTTTTAGTGAAATTGATAAAAGTGAATGTCATACCAACAGCTGTGACAAATAAAATTGCAGAGTATTACCCAGCTGTCACAATGAATTTGTAAAAAAGGAATAAAATTCATATGTATAATTTAGTTTCAACTAATCTAATGGTAAATACAGTAAAACATTTGAATGTTGTTTACTAAAGTCTTTCTAACTATTTATTCTAAGAAGGACCAACCCGCTATTAAAATATCGATACCTGGCAGCAAGGAACAACGAGGAGGAGGAGCGAGGAGGAGCCGAGAAGGAGCCGCGAGGAGGAGCAGCTGTCGATCCAAAAAATTAGGGTTTCTCTTCAGGAAAAATATCGATGTCGAGGTGAAATATCGATCAATAAAACATCGATCTATTTTTATTACTGTCGAAAATTAGGGTTTCTGGGCCAATTAGGGTTTCCGGGCCCATTACCGTCGAAATCAATAAGTCGATCATCGTCGAACTCCAGAGAGCGACATGTTGACTAGTCATCGACGTGATAACAATGGATGCGACCATCGGATTCTCCTAAAACCAGAACCGTTGGGTTTGCATCGAAAAGAGCTTTCCAATGAATATAAGAGATTTGAAATCTAATGGTTAGATTTTGAGATATGTCCAAATCAATTCAGAAAAGGTCGCTATGGATGCAGTTCAGTGGCAGTTATTGGAAACCGACGCAAGGGCCTTATAAAAATTATTAAAAATATGGAAAAATTGTGTAAAATCATAATAAATGATTTGGAAAGATTTTGGATGAAAAATTCCAAGTTTGAAAAAATAAAAATCTATTTTTTCCGAAATGAACTAGTTAGTAACTAGGATAATAATCCAATTATTTTTAGAAATAATAAATTAGATTGAAAAAAAGGGTTTTAAAATAACCAAAATTTTCCAATGAATAAATTTGTAACAGGCTGGAAAATTAGAACTAATTTAAAAAAAATTATTTTAAAAAATTTTAACAGAATTTCGACAGAATTTAAAAATTCCATTTTTAAATAACAACAAAGCCCGTAAAAATAGCCATTGCGCAGAAGATCTCCGTTTTCGACAAAACCACTTTGGCTGGATCCGAAATGTCAAATTATTGCTAGGTTTAAAATTCCATAATTTTTGGAATTAATATGAGCGTGTAAATTAAAATGCGTTTGGTAATTTCAGTTTGAATTGGATCGACCAGAAAATGGCCATTTTTCAAACGGTCTCCAAATTCGATAAAATAAATTTTGTTAGGACCGTATCATCCAAACATAGCTAGATTTATTTTTCTGGAATTTTTGGAATCAGTATGTGGCACCGGTAAATTAAAATGTACGTTCAAATATAATATTGAATGTTTTATATTTTAATTGAAGAGAAACTGTCAGAAACAGTCGAATGGGCTTACGAAACATATTCCGTTGTGTCCGAAGTGGGGGTGTTTAGCTAGGGGCGACACTCGTTGGGTTAAATTTGGAGTCCGGTTGTGAAAACAACCATTTTTAGAATTAAATAAATTAAATAATTTAAATATATATATATACATATACATATACATACATATATATATATATATATATTTATATATCAACCAATAAGATTTCTTCTAAAACCCTCGTTCATTAACATCACGCCGCCTCTCTTCCTGAACGAACGACAGAAGCGATTCAAAACTTTCCTCCTCAATAACTCTTAATCCACACAATGGAATCGTTCGATTCTTAAGAGAATTTCGTAGAGATTTTCATTTTCTTCAAATCCAGACAAGTCTCACCTTCTATCGTTGCGTGTTGTTCGAGATCCAACCCCTCAAACTCATGCTGCCTCGCACCACAATCCACCCTCCACGTCAGCTCGTGTTCGACGTTGCAGACATCTACGGGAAGCCCTTTCCTAGCTTTACGTCATGGTGTAATCCGATCTTGACCTAGCTTCACGGATTTGGAAAAAATCAAAACCTAGTTTTGAAAGATTTAGAGAGGTAACAGTGTGTATTATTTAAACTGCTTAACACTTGAAAGCGTTGCGAAGTTCAATTTACTAATAAAAATCATATCTTTTTTGTATGTTGTCGAAATCCAATGAAACAAGAGATATTGTGACCGTGACATCGTACACTACATTCTAGAAGAGACTAGAACGCATTTGGAGCTGGCTGTCTACAATTTTAGAAGGAGTGGAAACCAATGTGAGATTTCTAAATTCAAATAAAATGAATAAAAAAAATATTAGGTTGCAGACGAGCTTTATAGCTCTTGACACTACTTTCTGTTAAACCATGAATGATTGTATGATGTTTGTGGTGTGAAATTGGTTGTGGTTGTGAATGATTGATTGTGGTTGCAACAAAGTTGATTGTGTTTATGGTAAATTCACTATATAGTGAAAATGAATCGAAATGTGGAAATTATTGAGATGAAATTATTGAAATGCTGCAAGGCCTAGGATAGTAGAGGAGCCGTGTTGGACACGGTGTCGGTGCTAAATGCCCTGTTGTTGTAATGCCGAAATTTTCTGAAATGAACTATTAAAAATAGTTTATGTGTTGAAATAAATTGTTTGAACAATAAAAATAACATTTTTATTGTATGTATGAAATATATAAAATATTCATGTTTGAAATAAATTGTTTGAACAGTAAAAATAACATTTTTATTGTATGTACGAAGTATATAAAATACTCATGTTTGAAATAAATTGTTTGAACAATAAAAACCAAATTTTTTTTGTATGTATGAAGTATATAAAATATTCATGTTTGAAATAAATTGTTTGAACAATAAAAATTACATTTTTATTGTATGTATGAAGTATATAAAATATTCATGCTTGAAATAAATTGTTTGAACAATAAAAGTCACATTTTTATTGTATGTATGAAGTATATAAAATAATCATGATTGAAATAAATTGTTTGAACAATAAAAATCACATTTTTATTATATGTATGAAGTGCTAAAAATATTCAGGTGTTGAATAAATTGTTTGAACAATAAAATTAACATTTTTATTGTATGTATGAACCACTAAAATTATTCATGTGTGGAATAAATAGTTTGAATGATAAAAATTTCATTTTTATCATGAATGTGAAGTAATAAAAATGGTCATGAGTTGAAATATATTTTTGTTCGCCAAAAATATTATTTTTATCATGTATATGAAGTAATAAAAATAACCGTGAGTTGAAATATATTTTTATTAGTTAAAAATATTGTTTTTATCGCATATATGAAGTAAAAAAAATAACCGTGTGTTGAAATATATTTTTATTAGTTAAAAATATTGTTTTTATCACATGTATGAAGTAATAAAAATAACCATGTGTTGAAATATATTTTTACTAGTTAAAAATATTATTTTTATCATATGTATGAAGTGATAAAAATAACCGTGTGTTGAAATATATTTTTATGAGTTAAAAATATTATTTTTATCACATGTATGAAGTGTTAAAAATAATCACGGGTTGAAATAAATGCTTGTTCATTAGAAATATTATTTTTAACATGTATTTGAAGTTTTAAAAATAGTCATGTATATATGGAAATAATTATTTGTTCGCTAAAAATATTATTTTTAGCTTAGATATGCATGTATATACACATGCTAAACAGGTAAATGGATTTGCTGTTGAGTAAAGAATTTATTTGTGTGCCCGAAGAATAGGTAGATCTTAATGAGTTGGTTGCACAATTTTATTTATTATATAAACTCATGTGAATGCCATTGGATGCGGAGTGCGGGTTGTTCTGTGTGAGATTATAAACAACGCCATAGGATAGTAACAAGTAATTTTGAACTACACTACATGGCATACTTCGTGAAGATAACATACTCTATCATATACCATATAAGCATTTGGAGCTTGTATGACAAGGTTGGAATTACCATACAAGTGAGAGGCTTGTATGGCGATGACTACATTACAAGTTGAACCAAAGATGAACTATTGATGTCATAGCATATCATATTCCATATAAGCATTTGGAGCTTGTATTACGAGGTTGAGTTTACCATACGAGCAAGACGCTCGTATGGTAATGATTGAATTACAGTTTGAACTGAGGACTGATATGGACTAAAAAATATAACTGTAAATTTCTAGATTAAATAAAAACCCCACACGGGTCTGGAGTTGACAATAATCACGTCTCTCTAGCTATTAGATATAGCACATGGATTATTTATTTTCCAACACTGGACAAGGTGACGAGAATTTATTCTCTTGAGTTATGATTTTTACACACTCCCTTGGGCATAGAATAGATCACTAAAAATTGTGTATGCTTATTTTGGATTTATTGGGTGCCTAATATGACCTAATAAATTTCCAAACCCCTCCCCGTACAAAGGAGGTTATGGAGAAATTTTTCGAAATTTAAAGGCGTTAGCCAATTCTTAAAGTGAAAATGGTTTGGAAATCATCGAATGAATTATATTTATATATAGAAACATAAATTAAAATAAAACAAATCGCACAGCTGCAGTTCGCGTTTTGAAATCGTAACTTTAAACAATTATACCGGGAGATCCGACAGTCGGATTTTCCCGAAACCGGAACTGTTGGGTTTTCTTTGGAAAGATCTTTCCAACGGTATAAAATTTGTTAAGATCCAACGGTTAGCTTATGAGAAATGTGTAATTCAAATATGAAGAAAAACAGCGCTAGGGCCGCGTAATGACCTGAAGTGTCGTTTAATTAAATTGGGCTATCTTTATATAAATACAAATAGCAATAAATCATTTTAAAATATTATAAATGATGTAAATGGAGATAAATCAACTTTACTTGGTTCATCAGATATTTTGATGGTTGGATGTATTTGACATGAAAATTATATTAATGAACTGAAACTTGAATGTCAAGTAATTTAACCATGGAAGGAATTGATTTGAATTCTATACATACGTGAATTATTTGAAAAATCTGAGTTAATTCTCATTTCAAATAATTGATCGACGATTAAAAGTCGAAGATATGAAGACGGTGCAAGATCGGTGATCTTCACATCGTGTGGATTACTACTGATGCCTTAGATACGGGTAGCTCCCTTGATGAGGTTACAGCGGTAGTGGTCCGGACGTACTTGTTGATTGTCTGGATATGCGAGTGACTCTCTTCCGTATTGGACATATGGAACGAGGAATAAGGCGCCTCCATCTTTGTTCAGACCCAGAACGTACTAGTAAATGGATGTATGTTTGACGTTGGATTTCTCTCTTTGTTGATTGATCTCTCTTAAATATATATCTGTTTAATGGCGGAGAATTTATTATCTTTCTTAACACCCTTCTCTAAGACGTACAAGCTTAGAGGTCATGTATCGATAGACATCATTTGCATGGCGTGGAATGTCAATGTGGCATGCTGAGATGCAAATGGTTAAGGCTTTTGTTGAAAAGTAAAGCCTTGTGGCTGATGATCAATGCACGGCTTTAAATAGCATAGCTTTGTGTATTGCGTTAATTCGTGGGCCTTACACCTCGGTATGAGTCAAAAATGGGATAAGGGATGCAGGGAGGGCATAACGTTTCCTTCTAGCTATGGGTGGTATCATGGTATGGAGCCCAGACATTTATTTATTTTTACCTATGTGGATGATGGATTGCAAGGTGCCTCGGATATATTGGTTAGTACGGAGCCGATGGATAGGTCCGATAGGACCGGGAAACATGTGTTTAGGAATAACTAATCCTCAAACGTAAGAGAGGACCAACCCTGCAGGAACCAAGGGTTGCCCAGAGTGTGTAATCCTGAGGCATTTGATACAGTGTCTCGAATCGGTGGGGAGCCACCCTCGGCCTCGACTCATGATGGAAATCTAATTTCCAATACGACATTACAATTTTGAATGTAAACCTATATATGGCGGCATAGTGGCATGAGACGCTCATGTTGTATATGATTGATACATTATGATTGAAATGGCTTTTGAAACATATATGCACTATTGATAATATCAAATGATTTTGTTTTATACGTATCAAGCATATTTTGGCCATTATAAGGTAAAACTCTATCCTCCGAATTGCGTTGCATTGTGTGATGGGACGTGAGTCTTATAATAGCTGCATTTTTGTAAAAAAAAGCATTGCGTTTTTTAAATGATTTACTTGTTTTATGCACTGGCAATCCAATGGAGTATACCCGTTCAGCGTTAGCGGCATGGTCCTGTGATTAGCCTTTTTACTAGATAAGTTGAGTAGATTTCTCATACCAGTCCCATGATTGACTCATAGTTTGTTTCACTTGCAAACTCTAGTGCCCCTATTTTTACACGAGCAGCCAAGTAACAGGTTTCAAGATTTATTTTGGCTTAGCACAATAGTTTAGAGTGCACTTTTGGCTGATGGCGAAGACTAGCTTTATCTATATTTTGGACTATTGACATTACCACCTATATTATCTTATGTATATGTACCGTTGATCTCTATGTAGACTGATCATTTCCTTTATGCACTAAGTTGTATCCTTTAACAGTGTCACTCTGATGTTTATTACATTTTCTGATTCTATTGTCATATTGACGTAAATTATTCTATGTCATGTTTATGCTATTATCTGTAATCTGCTAATGTTGATTAAGGTGTTATATTCCAATGAATATCATTGCTTCCGTGGCACAGGAGTTTGGGGTTATCACAAAATTGGAATGGATTTGAATGGAAATAATCTTTGGAATATTTCGATATTGGATTCCTTGATTATACGGATATTATTATGGGAATTTGGAAGATATATATATATGTCGTTATTCCCATTACGATATTTGTTAGTTTCAGAATTTGATATTGAATATAAGTCGATATAATTTCTATTTAGAGCCTTGTATTTAATATTGAATTAGATTGTGGGTTTGTCGTGAATGGTGTCTTCAATAACATTGTTCTTAAACCTTGTTGAGAAAAGAATAAATCTTTAAATTAAGATTTAGTGAGGTTTCCCAATTAATTAGTGAAATTGGAATTGAAATTCGATTTTTGGTTTATTGTGAGCGATGTTTTAAATAACATTTGTTCTTTAACCCAATTAACGGTGAAGATATGATTTGGAATTTATAAAACTTTTAATTAAGATTAATGGAATTTTCCAAAGTAAAATTTTCCAATTTAATAAAAGAAATTAGAATTGAATGGAATTCGATTTGGTAATAATCGTGATGAGCTTCTATGAAGGAAGACCGATACTGATTATGGAATTTAAAAGGCCTTGCCGCTATTCCACTTATAGTATTAGTTTGATACGGAAATTTATATCGATCATATACTATTATGATTTCCGTGAAGATTCCACTTTGGTGGAAGATGATTTTGGGTTTATTGTGAATTATGTTTTATGTGACATTGGTTCTTTAACCCAACTAAAAGCAAGATTAATTTCCAGGAAGTTGAATAATCATTAAGTATTGATTTGTGAAATTAAAACTGAAAAAGTGTTTTAATAAATCTTTAATTAGATTTGAATGAATGAATGGTGATTAAATTTACGAAAACATGAGATGTGGTATAAACCAAATATACTTGGTTGTTGATATTGATTGTGATTGATTGATTGGATTGTGATCGACCAGTTTATGAGCAAAATATGCTTTTACATTTAGCATTGGGTTGGGTAGAAATATTTGTATGCTAACATCTTGTGAAATACTTCACGATTTGACTATGAGATGTGTAGCGATGTTGTTGAGTTCATTTCAAATTTAAGGAAAGTTTTTGAAATGATATTTTTCTTAAGTGAAAAGAAATGTATTCCTGATTTTGGACAGGGAATGTTTTATAAAACAGAAAGGATTTCGAGGCCTGAACCCGATGTTGTCAAAATAATTTTGAAATGTATTATTTGTTTGACATTGTAGTTCAACACGTAATTGATTAGTTGCTATTGATGATGTATCTATTTGGTGGCAAAGAATTTATTCTCTTGCTTAACACCCTTCCTTGAGACGTACGAGCTCAAAGGTTATGTGATTAATAGCGACTGGTCATATGTTTGAATTGCTAATATAAAGTACTATATTTTGGATAGTAATTATTATGTTGTGAAATGATTTTCCCTACTTCAGGATATAAAAATGATTTTAGTATGTGGCTAAAGATTCTGGTAACCTGGACGATTAAAAGTATGGGTGAGATGGCGGTGTAGTCCCCGAGGGTGTGGGATTGTGCATCGTCAGTGTAGCTTGCTCCATCGTTGTAACGACCCAGAAAAATCTGAACCAAATTAAAAATTTTAAATTGGCTAAAATAGTAGATTTTAAATATTTAAAATAAATATTTTAAATAATAGCAATGAAAAGTGAGTTTGAATCGACTTTGAAAATAAATATAATTACTCTGAATTATAAACAAGGCCTGAAATGGCGCGGTAGTTTCAAAATTTGAATTCAAACTTCGACTGACTGTACCGGGTGCAAAACAAAACGGATTTGAGTGAAACCAAAAATATTTAAATCTGTTAGTGAATACCTTTCTAACGAGTCTGAAAAATCGAAGTTTCATAGCGGAAAGCAAAAGTTATGGCCAAATGAATTTTCAGAAAGGTCGCTATGGAATTTATATAGCCGTGAAAATGGCCATTTTGCAAATGACCTCGGAATTCGACGAAACCACTTTTGTTGGATCCGGGATGTGAAGTTATTGCTAGGTTTCAAATTTCATAATTTTTGAAGCTAGTATGTGAGCGTGGCAAAGGAAAACGTGTTTTGGTCAATTATAGTTGAATTGGATCGACCAGAAATGGGCCTTTTTGCAAACGGTCTTAGAATTCGACGAAACTAGTTTTGTTGGGACCGTATCGTTAAAACATAGCTAGATTTATTTTTCTGGAATTTTTCGAATCAGTTTGTGGCCCTGGCAAATTGAAATGTACATTCAAATCAAATATTGAATGTTTTATATTTTAATTTGAAGGAAAACTGACTGAAACAGTCGAATGGGCCTACGAAACATATCCCATTGTGTTCGGAATGGGGGTAAACACGAGGGACGACAGTCGTTGGGTTTGGATTGGTGTTCATGAGTGAAAGAGGGTATTTTTGAAAAAAAATATAAATTAAAGAAAAATCCTCATTGGTCAGAAAATTATTTTTCTCTCTCCCCGTAGCCGATAACCGAGCGAAACCCCCTTCTTACCTTCTCTCCTCCTTTTCTTTTGATCCGCTCAATGAAATCCAACACCATAGTTCTGGTTTTTGTAGTACTTCTCATGATCTTCAAATCCATATAAGTATTGGATTTTTTCGTGGCCTGTAGGAGGAGAATCACCTCCAGGAAGTTGCGGTCTTCCCAGCGCCGCCGTGAGCAGCCGCCACCACCGAACTGCACCGCACCACCCTACGCGGAGGCGCCCCTCCTCCCTCTTCGACGTGGCGTTGGCCGGTCCTCCCATAATGCAGCGGATCGGAAGTTAAATCCAAACCTAGTTTGGAACAAACACTGAGAGGTAACGGCTGATTTTCTTTGAACTGATTTTAACACCTTTAAACCGTTGCAAACTTTGAAAAATCATATCTTTTTCGTGTATTGACGAAATTCGATGAAACAGGAAACATCGTGACCGTGTGGACGTCTTCTACATTCTAGAAGAGTCCGCATATTTTTCTGAGCCTTCTGCTATTTTTGGTGGAGTGGAACCCAATGTGAGATTTCTAAACTATAAACGATATGGAAAACGACGATGTATAAATTATATAATCGATGTATGACTTGTATAAGAGTTGTACACCTCATGTATAAGCGTTGTATAGGTTGTACGTTCGATATATAAGTTATATATGCGTCGTAAAAATTATATATGTGTTGAAATAGAAGTGAAATGCTTATATAAAATATATATAAATATATATATATACGCCCCTCGTCGACAAACCATGGACGATATTTATTGATTGTGATTGGTGTGAAAATTGGTTGATAGCGAATGGTTGATTATAATTGTTTGTGGTTGAAATTGATTGATTGTGGTTGAAAAATACCCGTTTGTGGTTGAAAATTATTTGGTTGAAACCACATAGGATTAGTTTGTGGAAATGAAAAAATATATACATGTCGCCTGCATGCGAACAAGATGCATGATTCCCCATTGTCAAAAGCTGTGAGGCTTTAAGGTAGAGCGAGAAGTCGTACTAGGGACGGCCCCGGTTTTAACTACCCTGCCGTTATGCTGCCGAAATTTTGAATGATATTCATGTGTTAGAATTATTTTCCCGTGTTGAAACTATATTTGTGTGTTGTATAGAAAACCTTCATGTGTTGAATTGAAATTCATTCGTTGAATAGAATTCATGTGTTGAATGGTATTCGTGTTTTAAATATAAAAATCACCTTTTTATCGATATATATAAACTATAGGAAACCTTCATGTGTTGAATTGAAATTCATTCGTTGAATAGAATTCATGTGTTGAAAGGTATTCGTATTTTAAATAAATTGTTTTGCAATAAAAATCACTTTTTTATCGATATATATAAACTATAGAAAACCTTCATGTGTTGAATTGAAATTCATTCGTTGAATAGAATTCATGTGTTGAATGGTGTTCGTGTTTTAAATATAAAAATCACCTTTTTATCGATATATATAAACTATAGAAAACCTTCATGTGTTGAATTGAAATTCATTCGTTGAATAGAATTCATGTGTTGAATGGTATTCGTGTTTTAAATATAAAAATCACCTTTTTATCGATATATATAAACTATAGAAAACCTTCATGTGTTGAATTGAAATTCATTCGTTGAATAGAATTCATGTGTTGAATGGTATTCGTGTTTTAAATATAAAAATCACATTTTTATCTATATTTATAAACTATAGAAAACCTTCATGTGTTGAATCGAAATTCATTCGTTGAATTGAAATTCATGTGTTGAATGGTATTCATATTTTGAAATAAATTGTTTTATAATAAAAATCATATTTTTATCATCTACATGAACTATATAAAATAGTCGAGTTTTGAAATAAATTGTTTTATAATAAAAATCCCATTTTTATCACCAATATGAACTATATAAAATAATCTGGTTTTGAAATAAATTGTTTTACATTAAAAATCACTTTTTTACTATATACATGAATTGTTAAAAATAGTGAAGTGTTGAAATAGTAAACAGTTAGATAAAAATATCATTTTTATTGAAAGTATGAAAGTTATATAGTTTTGAAATCGAAGAATCGATATATATATATATATATATATATATATATATATATATATATAATAGAATTGAAATATATCGAAAAATGAAGCTGCAGTTCGTATTTTGAAACTGTGATTTCAAACGATTAGTGCAGGAGATCCGACCATCGGATTTTCCCGAAATCGCAACCGTTGGGTTCGCTTTGAAAATATCTTTCCAACGGCACCAACTTTGTAAAAATCCAACGGTTGGATTGTCTGGAATGTTTAATTCAAATCTGAAGAAAAACAACGCCAGAATCGATTATATTTATATATATATATATAAAATAATATTTAATCGAATAACGACGCTGCAGTTCGTATTTTGAAATCGAAACTTCAAACGATTATACCAGGAGATCCGACCGTCGGATTTTCCCGAAACTGGAACCGTTGGATTCATTTTGAAAAGATCTTTCTAATGATGTAAATTTTGTGAAGATCCAACGGTTAGATTTTCAGATATGTGTAAATCAAATCTGAAGAAAAACAGCGCCACGGCCGCGTTATGGCCCGAAGCGTCGTTTTAAATAAATTGGCTATTTTAAAAAAAATAAAAATAGCGATAAATCATTATAAAATATTATAAACGATATGGATGTGAAATTTAGAAACTAACTGAAGGTTGGCTATGTCGAATGTTTTCTTGGGTATTGATCTGATGTTGGTTTCGGCCTTCGGGGTTAATATTTGGGAAATCGTTCTCTTACTGATTGACGGTTAGTAACTAATGAATTGAAATGATGCGTATGTATGTTAGTGTTTCACTTGTTTATTATATACGCGAGTTTCTCAGAAAGACCGGGTTTATCCCATTCTGAATAACTGAATCGACGATAAGAAGTCGAAGATGAAGACGGGGGTTGAAGACCGATCTTCACCTCGTTTGGATGGTCACTGAGGTCCTGATTGGGAGGCATCCCGAAATATGGATAATGAGTGGTGATCGTCCAGACGTACGTGGGAATCGATGGATATGCGAGGTATTTAGTGCCTCCGGTTTCGTTCAGACCCAGAACGGACTTGCAAATGGACAGAGTGTCTGACATTGGAATTTATTATGTGTGATTGATAGCCATCAGTTGCACTGTATGAATTGCCTGTATGGCATGCTAAGATGCAGTGATCAGGGCTTCTGTTGAAAAGCAAAGTCTTGTGGTGATGATCAAAGCACCGCCTGTGTGGCGTAGCTTTGTGTATAACGTGAAATTGCGAGCCTCACACCACGGAATGAACCCGAAACGGGAGAGGACCTCAGGGGGGACGTGCGTTTTCTTTCTAGCTAGAAGTGGCGTCAGTGGTTTTACACGCCCTGACGAGTTTGACTTATGTGGGTGTTACTGTTGCGAGGCGCCTCAGTTATATCGGTCGATCCGGGACCGATGGAGTCATTCGTTGGCTCATTTACGCCCCAAAGGGCGGAGAGATGCATTGTTCAGGCATTATAATCCACTCCGTGTGGACCGGCCCTGACGATCCAAGGTACGGTTGCGGCTGTGCCTGAGGCTCGGGCTAGAGAGTCTCGAAGGCGGTAAGGACTATCTTTTGCCTTGGTTCATGACGGAAATCCAATTTCCAAATACGTGACTATGCGGTTTTGATTGTATACCTATATTTGGCGACATAGTGGCATGGGACGCTCATGTCGTCTATGATTGATAGTTATGATTCGAAATTGTTTTTGAAACATGTAAACACTAGTAATAATATCAAATGCTTTTTTTTTATCCGTATCAAGCATATTTTGGCTATTATAAGGTAAAACTCTATCCTCCAGTTTGCGTTGCATTGTGTGATGGGAACTGAGTCTTATAATGGCTTCATTTTTATAAAAAGCATTGCGATGTTTAAAAGAATGATTTGTTTTAAAGCACTGGCAATCCAATGGAGTAAACCCGTTCCACGAAAGTGGCGTGGTCCTGTGATTGGCCATATTTTGAATGTGTTGAGTAGATTTCTCATACCAGTCTCACGACTGACTCGTAGTTTGTTTCACTTTCAAACTCGGGTGCCCCTTTTTCTACACGGGCAGCCTTGTATTCAGGTTTTAGCTGGCTTTCTCTGGATAGCTGGGGCTGAAGATGGATTCTATCATTTAACTCTTTTTATGCTGTTCAGCTCCTATTGTACATTATGTTTGTTTTTCCGCTGTAGACATATATATTTATAGCTGAACTGTATTTGTACTAAGTATGTTCCTGTATACTGTGTAACTTTGATGTTTATGTTTATCCAGTGTATTATTTGTTCATTATCTGGTGTATTTATTTAATTCTGTTCTGCTATTATCTGTTTATGTGTTATATTCCAAGGATTACCCTTGCCGCCGTTAGTACGGGGTTTGGGGTCGTCTCTTTTGGTATCAGAGCTTTGGTTAAGCTTAGTGCTGGAATATTACATATTAACGAACTCGTCAGAAAGAGAACCAGTAGTGTTCTAGGACGGGTGACTCTATACAGATAGGATCAGCAATATCCTAGTATGAGTAAAGCAGAATGAAATTACACCTCGATAGACACATTTACATTTGAAGTATATGTTTCTATGTTTTGAAATATCTTTTCTGTGACCTGACACTTGATCTGCTGTTTGCAGAAGTACTTGAAAATGAGTGTCAGAAACAGAAGAAATGCAGAATCAGATCTAGAGGCTCTATTTAAGAGATATCGAAATCTGGGTGGAGCACAATTCTCGGGCAATGAATCTATTATTCAAACTCAAGCTTGGGTGAGCTCTGCAGAAAGAATGTTTGAGCGTTTCCAGCTGAGAGATGATCAGAAAAGATTAGTAGCATCTTGGGCGCTCAAAGAAGAAGCTTTAATCTGGTGGGAAACAATAATCAAAGATAATCCGGAAGGTGATATCACCTGGGATAGATTCAAAGAGATTTTCCTAGGAAGATTTACTCCCCCTGAAGTGACTGAGTGGTTATGTGATGAATTTTCTTATCTGATACAAGGGGATATGACCATCCCAGAATATCATAAGAAATTCAACGAACTTTCTCACTTTGCTCCTCATCTGATTCAAGATCCAAAGAGGAAGAATTTGAGATTTATTAATGGCCTGCAAAGGAGATATCAGAATAGTGTAATGAGGAATGTGAAGCTTCCTTTTTCAGAAATGATATACATGGCTTATCAGTATGAAGATCTCCATAAGAAAGGTATGTTGCGCGACGAAGAGGAAGTCAGCTCGAGTAACAAAGGTGAGTCTGAAACAAATAATCGTGACGCCAATACGGTGTCTGAGGTCCGTAAGAAGCCCAGTGCCAAAAGGAATAGGGCCAGATCTGAGAAAGAACCAGTAACGACAGCTGTATGCAGTAACTGTAATAAACAAGGACATCTCTCGATAAGATGCAGATCTCTGAAGAAACGAAAGAATGATGGGTTTAAATCTGGCAAGAAGCTCCAGGAAAGTAAAAGATGCAATCAATGTCATCAGTTTGGTCATGTAAAACAAGAGTGCCGGCTGTTAAAAACAACCAAAGAAGCTCAAGTAAATGAAATAGCCGAAGTGCCTGCATCTTCGTCTGCTAAAGAAAGGCCAGATGTTTTAGAAGGCACGCTAACTGTCAAAGATATTCCAGTTAAAGTACTGTTTGACACAGGTGCGTCACGAAGCTTCATTGCCAAGAATGCAGTTAAGAAGCTGGATTTGAATTTGAAGAAGCTCAAGGAACCAATGACTGTCCAAAATCCGGTCGGGGGTTCCATCAATCTCAGTTGGGTTTGTGGAGTGCCAATTTCTTTTTCTCGTTATCGGTTCCCTACCATCGCAGTCATCATCAATTTTGCAGAATTTGATCTTATCTTGGGGTTAGACTGGTTGACCAAATATGAAGTTGAGGTTAAATCCACAGACAGAGTCGTTAAGGCAAAGATAAAATCAGGTGATTATATAACCATTCCTTGTGAAGGCCAGAATTCAAATAGAAAAGACTTCTGGGCAGCATTGGATGTTTCTCCTGCTCAAATAGAAAATAACCCTGAAGTTACAGAGAATATTCCCTATCTCGTAAAAGATATTTGTAACACCCCACCTCCGCTAGGGTCACTCACAAAGGGAATGCACTAGCTTTGGTGGAGTATTATCTAGGTAAACATACACAGAAATATTACAAGACAGAACATAAATAAAACAGCAGAAGGAAAACCCAAATTTCATTGCTTTAAAATCTAGTAAGGTCTAAAGCCTTTTACATCAAAATGCTATTAAGTCAATTTCATCGAAATCTGTCTTGCAATAGCATTAAACCATAGTTATAAATCATTCCCCAATAAAGCAAAGCAAGCCATAGCCAAGAGAAATCCAAGTCGTACATGAAAGAGCTTTGGAGCTTGGTAAGATCCGAACTAAGCTGTATTCCCACCCTGCGAACCGGGGGGGAAACGGAAGAAAAAGAGGCGAAATAAAACGGGTCAGTCATAAAGACTGAGTAAGTCCTAGTGACTTTCAGCATAAAAACAAGTAATGATAACATGGCATGAATAAAATGAAAGTAAACATAATCATGATGACAAGATAAGCTACAGGAAAGATAACTAAGAATAACCTCATACGGTTTTTGTCAAGTATAACATCGCCAGGTTTCCATTCAAGATAAACTAAGTATAATTTCGCGATATTTCTATCAAGCATCGCAAGTTTTCTTTGCTTTACCATAAAAATATTTCTATGATATCTTTTTGCTCTGCACCAACCGTACTAGTATCCCAAACCGTGTCATGTGTTGACTAAAAAATGATCCCTTGCCCAATGTCATGAAATGATCCATTACTTGGTCTCACGAAACGATCTATTAATCGATCGGCTCCCTACAAGTCCTATCTCGTTCGTGTGTCTATGTCATACGGCCCTATCACGAATGTAGTCACCTGTGCTAGGTCCACCATAGGGTGTATCAAGCCCTAGGGTGCCAACCACCGACACGAATCAAGCACGCACATTGTAAACCTACTGGTGCCCAATGCCTACTTTTTCAACTCCGGAATAAGTGCACGACCCTAGTCCGCCTGAACCTACAATGGCGCACCAACTCAGTCGTCGTTCTAGTCGCTTACAATCAGCCCAGTAATCGTGCTCCACCCCGCCCAGTTCCAGGGTACCATGATACATCTAGTGGGTTACTGCTGAAAAAGACCGCGTAACTAGGGTTTCGGTCCAGTAGGTTAAGTGTTGTCATTAAATTCGAGACTTAACCCCATCAGTCTATCATGTCAAGTTGGTTAAGTGTGGTCATTCAAGTTCGTGACTTAACCCGTCTACGTGTCATGTCAAATTGGCTAAGTGTTGTCGCTCAAGTTCATGACTTAGCCCTACGAATCATGTGTCAAGTTGGTTAAGTATGTTCAAGCGTTTCGTAACTTAACCCTATCAAGTCATCATGTCAAATTGGTTAAGTATATTCAAGCGGTTCATGACTTAACCCTATCAAGTCATCGTGTCAAATTGGTTAAGTATATTCAAGAGGTTCGTGACTTAACCCTATCAAGTCATCGTGTCAAATTGGTTAAGTATATTCAAGCGGTTCGTGACTTAACCCTATCAAGTCATCGTGTCAAATTGGTTAAGTATATTCAAGCGGTTCGTGACTTAACCCTATCAAGTCATCGTGTCAAATTGGTTAAGTATATTCAAGTGGTTCGTGACTTAACCCTATCAAGTCACCGTGTCAAATTGGTTAAGTATATTCAAGCGGTTCGTGACTTAACCCTATCAAGTCATTAATTCATTTATGCACCCAACCTCTCACATCAGACCTGTTGTTGTGGTCACTGGATATGCCAGGCGGTTCCGGGCAGAATTACACCACAACTAAGTCTGACCTCGGGTTTACAGGTGCGATATGATCAACTACCCACATTGGATACTATTTTTTGCAGTGACTGGATTTGCCGGGCGGTTCCGGACAGAATTACACTGCAAACTCAACCCAACCTCGAGTTGGCCATTTTCTAGTTCATTCTAAATGTCATGTCCATGTTCAAGTTTCATGTCAAGTTCGTGTCTATTTTCGTGGTGAGTTTCATGTTTTCGCTTATGCCTATTATCAAGTTAATGATTCATATTCATAACCAATTCATGTTTCAAGTTCATAAGCATGTTTACGTGCCTTCTAAATGTCCAATACAAACCAACTACCCAAAATCCAACTTAGGCGCGTTCATATTAAACTTTCTCCAAGTCATAAATTATCATATATGTTTCTATTCCAAATTTTTCATAATTAACATATGCCCAAGTTCTAGGTTACATGTCAGTTTTACATATGCCCAATTCATACCAAATTTACGTATGTTCAATTCATGCCGTTTTACATGTATGCTAATTTTATGCCAATTTACACATCTATCAAGATCCATGCCAAATTACATATGCCAATTTATATATGCCTAATCCTAGACAATTTACATTTATACCAAATTTCATGCCCTTTTACATATGTCAAGATCTAGCCAACATTACATGTATTAAGTTTCATATCCAATAAACCCAAATCGTGATTCATGATGTAGTTACCCCAAACCATAACCTTTTTATCACAATACAAGCCAGTTGTCCAATCTTT
The DNA here is from genome assembly GCA_030737875.1 of Allium sativum. Classification (NCBI taxonomy): domain Eukaryota; kingdom Viridiplantae; phylum Streptophyta; class Magnoliopsida; order Asparagales; family Amaryllidaceae; genus Allium; species Allium sativum. The sequence continues at coordinate 17,600 of JASFAX010003245.1, read as the reverse complement.
TGATTTGATTTACATGTTACATTACAAAGATCCAAATTTACGCTAAATTCCATGCATATAATATTTATGCAAATTTCCTCATAACAAGATTATACCAAAATTTACATATCAAGCCCAAACTCGCAAATACCATGATAATATCCAATTTCATGTTGCCAATAATTCCATCATATTCATATAGGCAATAATCCCATAATTCCCCCGTATACATATCGTACGCAAGTCGTGATTTTAGGCCAAGGTCCGAAATTGACCAAGGTTCATCGAAAGAAAATAAATAGGGGAAAGGTAAAATCTCGCATCAAAATAAGATCGGAGAGAAAAACATCATCATAGGCATATTAAGATTACAACAGGATGAATAGACCATGAACTAGACATGAGAATAAAGATGAACAAGTCTCAAAACTCAAGGTTCAAGAAGCAACAGAAATAGATCTGAATCGATAAACATACTTAAATCCAATTCCACTTTATTCCATGGCCATATTATAGTTAAATATTTAAATCGGAAAGCAACTAGAACTTACATTGATTGGCTAAGAGAGGACAAATCGATTCGTTGTCGCGTTGAAACGTCTAACTTGATTTATCTTCTGATTTGATTCAATATGGTCTAGGCGTCGTTGCTTGAAGCCTTAATCTCTAGTTCGAATTGAGTTGCTTAGGTTGATGTTGATTAGCTTCTAGCTTTGATTCCAGCAGAGTAGCGACGCCATTTTTATTTTTATTTAGAACAGAGGCAGAGTAGAAGCAGAATAGAATTGTGTGTAGAGAAGGCTAGGTTTGGGGCTGTTTAAATAGGTTTAGGCAGATGAATCTGGACAGAAATCGGACTAGATACATCAGAACAAATACTGGCCCAAAAATGGGCTCGGGGACCAGGTCGACACCCAAGTCGACTGCGCAGTCGACCTGGTCCTGGGGGTGTCGACTGCCCAGTCGACTCCCCAGTCGACCTGGGTCTGGGCGGGAAATTTCCTGCCCAGTCTGTTCTACGTTTGAAATTTGAATTTTGAACTCGAATTCGAGCTGTTTTGAACTCTGAAATTTTTTGAAACTTTGGGGAGCCATAACTTGGTCATACGGACTCCGATTTTCGAAAACTCAGACTCGATTTCATGCAGAATTCCGAGACGAACGCAATGGCATAACCCGTTTCCCTTGGTTCTTATTTTAAAATTTAATTCTGCCTAGATTTATGGTTATAACACGTTATCAAAATACGGGTTGTTACATTCTCCCCTCCTTAAAGGATTTCGTCCCCGAAATCTCTAAGTTAGGAAGAACGTATCCTACCATCCATCATCCATCTACTCAAAACATCATCCACAAGCAAACATTGTCCTTAAGAGATTTCTAATGCCGTATGAACATATGTAAAAAGTGTGTGTATATGTTCCTTATCTAATGCAAATGATCAGGCCTGATTGATCTTCTAAATGCAAAATATGTTTATTGCCATGAATCCACATGTATGAAAATAGTCCTAGTCACATAAACACTATATGTGTGCGCAAACATCCATCCATATGCAACATCCACATGATAACGCATTCAAATTCATCCATAAACAAGTATAAACACTCATGCATATGCAATATGAAAGGTGACTGAGCCGATCTAGTGCCTAATGTGTAAATGCATCCACGAGCAACCACTAGCAACCACTTGCAGCCACTTGCAACCATCAATCATAAAATGTCTCAAACACATGTTTACACCCAATTGTTCCTACCTAAAGGTATAGCCGAATGATAGAAGTAAGTAAAAACCTTGTGCCCATTAGGCCATGTCAAAACTGGAAATATATGTCACATATATACTGATCAGGAGAAGAACTCCCTAAGCACCAGCCCCGGAGACCGAAATCAAAATCAGGCTGACACCCAAAGAATTACTCAATCAAACCAATATACGTTTCGAGGAAACTAAGCATGATGGACTCCTTTTAGGTCACAAGGGAATCCCTTCCTAAAACCAACCCGTATCCTATAAAACCCAAAGAGTTTAGTCAACCCAACGGACACCCTCAAGCCCCAAAATGTATTGCTAACAGATGAGTCATACTCCCTATGGGGTTTGCAACAGAAATTTGATTGAGAATAGGACCGAGAGGAAAAAGATAACATGCAAGTAAGCTCTACAAGAAAAGAGGGACCAAGGATATACTCTTAAAAAGAGATATGATGCACGTATCTAGTCTTCAATCTTCTAAGTCGTGTTTCCTTGAGCTGAACTCCATTGTGCTTTGACCATCTTTAACTTCATAGATTCTTAATTCTTGTTTCCAAAATATGAGTTGGAACTCATTTCACTGTTGCCTCTCGTTCCACTTTCACTTATCCTCCTTCTAGTATACTCGGCTCAAACTTAACTATGTACTCATGGTTTCATGCAAGCCCTCCAAAATTCACTAGTGAATCTTGGATCTCGTTCACTTACTAGGAGGTATTCCACGCAGAAGAACTATCTCTTGAAAATAACAAATATCAACCATGTTGCCAAATGTACTTACTAAGGTGACTTTCTACAACTCATGCATAAGTGAAATGAACCATCCGCCTTAGTGGTGAACACTACTCGAGCGGATCAATAAATGTATCAAGAGATTCTAGGTAACTAATCATGAGAGAACCCTAAAGGTTACACGTGACTTCGAGGGTATTACCGAGGCAAGTCAAGAGTCTAACTACCCTCTTTTCAAAACCGAGAATGTCACCCTTACTGGATAACCACTCCATCGCTAGAATCAACCCATAGCCCAAAACATAAACATAAGCATTACTTCTAAACTCAACACTTAGCATAGACATTCTCAAATCCAAACAAATCATGAATACATGAGCCGATTCCCCAACAGGATTTGAGACAAAAATGGGATCCTCTACTACGCTAGTACTAAGGTGCAGAGACTCAACTATCGAGGCAGAATTAAAAGGATGCGATGTATAAAAACAAAGTTCCCATGGTATGATAGAAAAGAGAAGCTAAACTTTTAACAGAAACGTTACCACCTCTCTTAGGTATGTTAGTAGTGAGAGCATACAATTGCCCTCTCGACGATCTTGTTCTTTGCCCTTGTCCTTGTCCTATGATACTTAACTACATGTCCCTTTTTACCATACCAACAATGTTCTTTCTTGTCATGGGTTTTATTATTCTTTTACTTTGACCTCTTCCCTTTCACCTTTTCCTCCTTCGTGGATTACGCCTTATCAACAAGTTTCTCATCCTTAGGCTTGTGTTCTTTATCCTCGTTCTTTACTATCCTTGTATAGCTTGTTGACAAGTTTCTCGAAAGCTACCTCCATCGCACGACAACCCTACAAAGCTTGAAATAAGATTAGTCGCAGATGGAACTACTGCGGCTACAGATGGAAGTTGGGCACTACTTTGCCCTCCGACATGTGTTGTATGCCTACGAAACTATGGTGAAAAGAGAGAGAAGAGATTTCAAGAGAGAATCAAAAGATAGTGCTTATGGCTTTGGGGAATATGCCTTTTAATCAAAACAAAATTTTCTTGAAAATTTGCTTCTATGTAAATGTTTTGAAAACTAGTTCAAAAGGTTTTTGAAAACTTTTGCCCAGTCTGGTAACCTTCTGCTCTGATACCAAATGTAACACCCCACCTCCACTAGGGTCACTCACAAAGGGAATGCACTAGCTTTGGTGGAGTATTATCTAGGTAAACATACACAGAAATATTACAAGACAGAACATAAATAAAACAGCGGAAGGAAAACCCAAATTTCATTGCTTTAAAATCTAGTAAGGTCTAAAGCCTTTTACATCAAAATGCTATTAAGTCAATTTCATCGAAATCTGTCTTGCAATAGCATAAAACCAAAGTTATAAATCATTCCCCAATAAAGCAAAGCAAGCCATAGCCAAGAGAAATCCAAGTCATACATGAAAGAGCTTTGGAGCTTGGTAAGATCCGAACTAAGCTGTATTCCCACCCTGCGAACCTTTGGGGGGGGGGGACGGAAGAAAAAGAGGCGAAACAAAATGGGTCAGTCATAAAGACTTAGTAAGTCCTAGTGACTTTCAGCATAAAAACAAGTAAAGATAACATGGCATGAATAAACTGAAAGTAGACATAAGCATGATGACAAGATAAGCTACAGGAAAGATAACTAAGAATAACCTCATACGGTTTTTGTCAAGTATAACATCGCCAGGTTTCCATTCAAGATAAACCAAGTATAATTTCGCAAGATTTCTATCAAGCATCGCAAGTTTTCTCTGCTTTACCGTTAAAATATTTCTATGATATCTATTTGCTCTGCACCAACCGTACTAGTATCCCAACCCGTGTCATGTGTTGACTAAAAAATGATCCCTTGCCCAATGTCATGAAATGATCCATTACTTGGTATCACGAAACGATTTATTAATCGATCGACTCCCTACAAGTCCTATCTCGTTCATGTGTCTGTGTCATACGGCCCTATCACGAATGTAGTCACCTGTGCTAGGTCCACCATAGGGTGTATCTAGCCCTAGGGTGCCAACCACCGACACGAATCAAGCACGCACAGTGTAAACCTACTGGTGCCCAATGCCTGCTTTTTCAACTCCGGACTAAGTGCACGACCCTAGTCCGCCTGAACCTACAATGGCGCACCAACTCAGCTGTCGTTCTGGTCGCTTACAATCAGCCCAGTAATCGTGCCCCACCCCGCCTAGTTCCAGGGTACCATGATACATCTAGTGGGTTATTGCTGAAAAGGACCGCGTAACTAGGGTTTCTATCCAGCAGGTTAAGTGTTGTCATTAAATTCGAGACTTAACCCCATTAGTCTAGCATGTTAAGCTGGTTAAGTGTGGTCATTCAAGTTCGTGACTTAACCCGTCTACGTGTCATGTCAAATTGGCTAAGTGTTGTCGTTCAAGTTCATGACTTAGCCCTACGAATCATGTGTCAAGTTGGTTAAGTATGTTCAAGCGGTTCGTGACTTAACCCTATCAAGTCATCGTGTCAAATTGGTTAAGTATATTCAAGCGGTTCATGACTTAACCCTATCAAGTCATCGTGTCAAATTGGTTAAGTATATTCAAGCGGTTCATGACTTAACCCTATCAAGTCATCGTGTCAAATTGGTTAAGTATATTCAAGCGGTTCGTGACTTAACCCTATCAAGTCATTGTGTCAAATTGGTTAAGTATATTCAAGCAGTTCGTGACTTAACCCTATCAAGTCATCGTGTCAAATTGGTTAAGTATATTCAAGCGGTTCGTGACTTAAGCCTATCAAGTCATCGTGTCAAATTGGTTAAGTATATTCAAATGGTTCGTGACTTAACCCTATCAAGTCATTAATTCATTTATTCACCCCAACCTCTCACATCAGACCTGTTGTTGTGGTCACTGGATATGCCGGGCGGTTCCGGGCAGAATTACACCACAACTCATTTTGACCTCGGGTTTTCAAGTGCGATATGACTAACTACCCACATTGGATCCTATTGTTTGCAGTAACTGGATTTGCCAGGCGGTTCCGGGCAGAATTACACTGCAAACACATCCCAACCTCGAGTTGGCCATTTTCTAGTTCATTCTAAATGTCATGTCCATGTTCAAGTTTCATGTCAAGTTCGTGTCTAGTTTCATGGCGAGTTTCATGTTTTCACTTATGCCTATTATCAAGTTAATGATTCATATTCATAACCAATTCATGTTTCAAGTTCATAAGCATGTTTACGTGCCTTCTAAATGTCCAATACAAACCAACTACCCAAAACCCAACTTAGGCGCGTTCATAGTAAACTTTCTCCAAGTCATAAATTATCATATATGTTTCTATTCCAAATTTTTCATAATTAACATATGCCCAAGTTCTAGGTTACATGTCAGTTTTACATATGCCCAAGTCATACCAAATTTACATATGTTCAATTCATGCCGTTTTACATGTATGCTAATTTTATGCCAATTTACACATCTATCAAGATCCATGCCAAATTACATATGCCAATTTATATATGCCTAATCCTAGACAATTTACATTTATACCAAATTTCATGCCCTTTTACATATGTCAAGATCTAGCCAACATTACATGCATTAAGTTTCATATCCAATAAACCCAAATCGTGATTCATGATGTACTTACCCCAAACCATAACCTTTTTATCATAATACAAGCCAGTTGTCCAATCTTTTGATTTGATTTACATGTTACATTACATAGATCCAAATTTACGCCAAATTCCATGCATATAATATTTATGCAAATTTCCTCATAACAAGATTATACCAAAATTTACATATCAAGCCTAAACTCGCAAATACAATTATAATATCCAATTTCATGTTGCCAATAATTCCATCATATTCATATAGGCAATAATCCCATAATTCCCCCGTATACATATCGTACGCAAGTCGTGATTTTAGGCCAAGGTCTGAAATTGACCAAGGTTCATCGAAAGAAAATAAATAGGGGAAAGGTAGAATCTCGCATCAAAATAAGATCGGAGAGAAAAACATCATCACAGGCATATTAGGATTACAACAGGCTGAATAGACCATGAACTAGACATGAGAATAAAGATGAACAAGTCTCAAAACTCAAGGTTCAAGAAGCAACAGAAATAGATCTGAATCGATAAACATACTTAAATCCAATTCCACTTTATTCCATGGCCATATTATAGTTAAATATTTAAATCGGAAAGCAACTAGAACTTACATTGATTGGCTAAGAGAGGACAAATCGATTCGTTGTCGCGTTGAAACGTCTAACTTAATCAATCTTCTGATTTGATTCAATATGGTCTAGGTGTCGTTGCTTGAAGCCTTAATCTCTAGTTCGAATTGAGTTGCTTAGGTTGATGTTGATTAGCTTCTAGCTTTGATTCCAGCAGAGTAGCGACGCCAATTTTATTTTTATTTAGAACAGAGGCAGAGTAGAAGCAGAATAGAATTGTGTGTAGAGAAGGCTAGGTTTAGGGCTGTTTAAATAGGTTTAGGCAGATGAATCTGGACAGAAATCGGACTAGATACATCAGAACGTATACTGGCACAAAAATGGGCTCGGGGACCAGGTCGACACCCAAGTCGACTGCGCAGTCGACCTGGTCCTGGAGGTGTCGACTGCCCAGTCGACTCCCCAGTCGACCTGGGTCTGGGCGGGAAATTTCCCGCCCAGTTTGTTCTGCGTTTGAAATTTGAATTTTGAACTCGAATTCGAGCTGTTTTGAACTCTGAAAATTTCTGAAACTTTGGGGAGTCATAACTTGGTCATACGAACTCCGATTTTCGAAAACTCGGACTCGATTTCATGCAGAATTCCGAGACGAACGCAATGGCCAACCCGTTTCCCTTGGTTCTTATTTTAAAATTTAATTCTGCCTAGATTCATGGTTATAACACGTTATCAAAATACGGGTTGTTACAATATTCCTGTCATCAAGAATTATGCGGACGTGTTTGAAGAAGTTGTTCGCTTACCTCCGTAGAGAGAAATAGATTTCAAGATTGCTTTGATTCCAAATGCGAGGCTGGTAGTTCACGCTATTCAAAGAATGTCCTTGAAAGAGAAAGAAGAACTTGACAATCAAACACGCCAGCTAGTATGGAAGGGTCTGATCAGGCCTAGTTTCTCTGATTGGGGAGCAGCGGTGGTATTTGTCCCGAAGTCAGACGGTACTCTCAGATTATGTGTAGACTATCATGACTTAAATAAGCAGACGCTGAAAAACAAATATCCATTGTCGCGGATTGATGATTTGTTGGATCGATTAAATGGCGCACAAGTATTTTCACGAATGGACCTAGCTACAGGTTTCCGTCAGCTTCGTATCGCCGAGGAGTGTGTTCCTTTGACAGCATTCAGAGGTCCAGACTTATTCTACGAGTGGTTAGTAATGCCCTTCGGCTTAGGTAACGCTCCAGCCTATTTCGTCGATCTAATGAACAGAGTATTCAGAGGAGTATTGAATAAATTTGTTCTGGTTTTCATTGATGATATCCTTATCTTCTCTAAGTCAGAAAGCTAGCACGAAAAACATTTGGAACAAGTGTTAGAAATTCTCAGAAAGAATGTGTTGAAAGCAAAGTTTTCCAAATGTTTATTCTGGCAAGAAGAAGTCAAATTTCTTGGCCACATAGTGTCAAAGCAAGGAATTGTTATGGATCCAAGTAAAATCATAGCTATTCAGAATTGGAAACAGCCCAGTACCCCGAACGAAGTCCGCAGTTTTCTCGGATTGGCTAGTTATTACCGGAAGTTCGTTAAAAACTTTTCAAAGATATCTGGTCAATTAACGAAGCTTACAAAGAAGCACTCAAAATTCAAATGGACTCCAGAATGTGAGGAGGCTTTTGAAGAGCTAAAGTCAAGACTAACGACTGCTCCAGTGTTAACCATTATCGACGGCAATCAGGATTTGAAAGTCTGGACAGATGCCTCTAGAGAAGGCCTTGGCGCAGTGTTAATGCAAAGAGGTCAAGTGATTGCTTATGCTAGCCGTCAGCTGAAGCCACACGAGAAAAACTACGTCACTCATGATCTTGAGTTACTGGCTATAGTATTCGCTTCGAAAATCTGGAGACACTATCTTCTGGGTGAGAGATTGAACTGTTTACAGATCACCAGTCGTTAAAGTATCTGTTCACCCAGAAAGACTTGAATCTGAGGCAGCAACGTTGGCTAGAGTTCCTTGCAGCATACGATTTTGAGATTATATACACTCCAGGGAAAGCCAATGTCGTGGCCGATGCGTTAAGCCGAAAGAATGAATTGATCGCTAGTTTTATCATTGCGACTTCTTTGATTGACAAGATATCGGCTCTCCAAAAAGACGACCAATTTATTAAAGGAATGAGTCAGGAAATTTGTGAAGGCAATGCTTCCGATTTCCAGCTCGACAGCGTAGGGATTTTGAGGTTACAAGGACGAATTTGTGTTCCAGAAATTCCTGAACTCAGAAGAGAAGTGCTTGATGAGTGCCACAAATCTAAGCTCAGTATCCATCCGGGTGTGAGTAAAATGTATAACGATATCAAGCGAACATTCTAGTGGAAGTCGTTAAAAAGAGACATCTCGATATATGTTAGTCGATGCCCTACTTGCCAGCTAGTCAAAAGCGACCAACAGAAACTTGCTAGATTGTTACAACCGCTAGACGTTCCCGGTTGGAAGTGGGAACATATTTCCATGGACTTCATTGATGGTTTGCCCAGAACCAGAAAAGTGAATGACAGTATTTGGGTGATCGTAGATCGCTTCACGAAGACCGCCCATTTCATACCTGTCAGATCAAACAGAACTGCTCAGAGTCTGGCGCAAATATATTTCAAGGAAATTGTTAGACTACATGGAGTGCCGCTCGGTATAGTCAGTGATAGAGACCCGATATTTACTAGTAAATTTTGGGAGGCATTTTAAGTAGAACTGGGAACGAAGTTGAACTTGAGCACCGCATATCATCCTCAGACAGATGGTCAGACTGAGAGGGTGAATCGTATACTAGAAGATCTATTGCGGGCTTGTGTTCTAGATTTCGGTGGATCATGGGAAGACCATCTGCATTTGGCTGAATTCTCATATAATAACAGCTACCAGGCGAGCCTGACAATGTCGCCATTCGAAGCATTGTATGTTAGACCGTGCCGATCCCCTGCTTGTTGGGTCGAACCCGGTAATAGACTTGTGTTAGGGCCTGATATAATCCGAGAAGCTGCCGACAAAGTCGATTTTATCAAGAAACGATTAATCGCTGCTCAAAGCCGACAAAAGAGCTATGCTGATAAGAGAAGAAGAGATATATCATTTTCCACTGGCGACTATGTATATTTGAAAGTATCGCCGATGAGAGGAGTTATCCGGTTCGGTAAAACAGGGAAATTGGTGCCCAAATTCATTGGTCCGTTTCCTATTCTTGAACGGATCGGGACTCTCGCTTATAGGGTTAAATTGCCTGATTGGTTGCCTGGAGTGCATGATGTATTTCACATATCTCAACTTCGAAAGCACGTTCATGACCCAGACTTGATCGTGGAAGAAGCAACTCAACAGGATATTGAAATTACTCCAGAATTGGCTGTGAGAAGAGAGCCGCTAAAGATTATCGGCAAAGAAACCAAAGAGCTGAGGAACAAGAAGGTTCACTTAGTCAAAGTGCAATGGAGTGGAGATCCGCGAGATTGTACTTGGAAAACTGAGGAGAGCATTCAGAAAGCCTATCCTAAGTGTCGAGTGGATATCTCTGATTGACTCCGGTGCAAGGTACATTTACCATACTTTGCATTACCAATTAGTTCTCTACTTATTGTTATTTTCTTTCCATGGATGTGCACTTTTAATTCTATAGTCTGAATGATTTTAAAAGAGTATAGAAATTGATTAGTATATTTTTGAAAAGTTAAAAACAATTTGATTGTTGTTTGTGTTGTGTGATAGTAGATTTGATTAATTAAAATTATTAAAACGATAGTTAATTTAATCAATAATAGAATGAATGGAAGAATTTATTCGATTATATCACACATTGAACTGATTAGAAAATAGATAGAAATATATACATGTGCATTAAATATGTTTGAACAGGTAAATGGATAGCTATTGAGTAAAGATTTTATTTGCGTGCCCGACAAATAGGTAAACGTTAATGAGTTGGATGTGAAATATTATTATATCAACTCCTGTGAATGCCATTGGATGCGGAGTGCTGGTTATTCTGTGTGTAATAATAAACATCGCCATAGGATAGTAACAATTAATTTTGAACTACACTGCTTGGCATACTTCTGGAAGATAGGCATACTTCATCATATACCACATGAGCATTTGGAGCTTGTGTGACGAGGAGGAAGATTTACCATACGAGCGAGAGGCTTGTATGGCGATGACTATATTTTACAGATTGAACTAATGACTGATATGACCATGTAAAATTGTAATGATAAATTGCCAGATTAATAAAAACCCCACACGGGTCTGGAGTTGACAATAATCACGTCTCTCTAGTCATTAGATACGGCACATGGATTATTATTTCCCACATGGGACGAGGTAATGAGAATTTATTCTCTGGAGCAATTAAAATACACACTCCCTCAGGCTTTGACAGGGTGACAAGAATTTATTCTCTGGAGTTATTATCTATACACGCTCCCCTGTAAACACCAGAATATATCACTATAAATATGTGTATGCTTTATAGGATTTATTGGGTACCTAATATGGCCCAATAAATTTCCAAACCCCTCCCCGTACAAAGGAGGTTATGGCGAAAATTTTCGAAAATTCCGGGTGTTAGCCAAATTTTTGAAGAATTTGAAAATTCTCAGAAACTGAAAAGTTGCAGAATGGAAGCCAGATTGAACGTAGAGTTGATTAATCAAACCACTTTCGACTTTGTTCCTTTTCGGGGACGAAAAGTTTTAAGTGGGGGAGATTGTAACGACCCGGAAAAATCTGAACCAATTTAAAATTTTTAAATTGGCTAAAATAGTAGATTTTAAATATTTAAAATAAATATTTTAAATAATAGCAATGAAAAGTGAGTTTGAATCGACGTTTGAAAATAAATATAATTACTTTGAATTATAAACAAGGCCTGAAATGGCGCGGTAGTTTCAAAATTTGAATTCAAACTTCGACTGACTGTACCGGGTGCAAAACAAAACGGATTTGAGTGAAACCAAAAATATTTAAATCTTTTAGTGAATACCTTTCTAACGAATCTGAAAAATCGAAGTTTCATAGCGGAAAGCAAAAGTAATGGCCAAATGAATTTTCAGAAAGGTCGCTATGGAATTTATATAGCCCGTGAAAATGGCCATTTTGCAAACGACCTCGGAATTCAACGAAACCACTTTTTTGGATCCGGGATGTGAAGTTATTGCTAGTTTTCAAATTTCATAATTTTTGAAGCTAGTATCTGAGCGTGGCAAAGGAAAACGTGTTTTGGTCAATTATAGTTGAATTGGATCGAGCAGAAATGGGCCTTTTTGCAAACGGTCTCAGAATTCAACGAAACTAGTTTTGTTGGGACCGTATCGTCAAAACATAGCTAGATTTATTTTTTTGGAATTTTTCGAATCAGTTTGTGGCCCTGGCAAATTGAAATGTACGTTCAAATCAAATATTGAATGTTTTATATTTTAATTTGAAGGAAAACTGAATGAAACGGTCGAGTGGGCCTACGAAACATATCCCATTGTGTTCAGAATGGGGGTAAAACGCTAGGTACGACAGTCGTTGGGTTTGGATTGGTGTTCGTGAGCGAAAGAGGGTATTTTTGGAAAAAAAAAATTAAAGAAAAATCCTCATTGGTCAAAAAATTATTTTTCTCTCTCCCCGTAGCCGATAACCGAGCGGAACCCCTTCTTACCTTCTCTCCTCCTTTTCTTTTGATCCGCTCAATGATATCCAACACCACAGTTATGGTTTTTGTAGTACTTCTCATGATCTTCAAATCCATATAAATATTGGATTTTTTCGTGGCCTGTAGGAGGAGAATCACTTCCAGGAAGTTGCGGTCTTCCTAGCGCCGCCGTGAGTAGCCGCCACCACCGAACTGCACCGCACCACCCTACGCGGAGGCGCCCCTCCTCCCTCTTCGACGTGGCGTTGGCCGATCCTCCCATAACGCAGCGGATCGGAAGTTAAATCCAAACCTAGTTTGGAACAAACACTGAGAGGTAATGGCTGATTTACTTTGAACTGATTTTAACACATTTAAACCGTTGCAAACTTTGAAAAATCGTATCTTTTTCGTGTATTGACGAAATTTGATGAAACAGGAAACATCGTGACCGTGTGGATGTCTTCTACATTCTAGAAGAGACCGCATATTTTTCTGAGCTTTCTGCTATTTTTGGTGGAGTGGAACCCAATGTGAGATTTCTAAACTATAAACGATATCGAAAACGATGATGTATAAATTATATAATCGATATATGTCTTGTATAAGCATTGTACACCTCATGTATAAGCGTCGTATAGGTTGTACGTTCGATATATAAGTTATATATGTGTTGAAATAGAAGTGAAATGCTTATATAAAATATATATAAATATATATACGCCCCTCGTCCACAAACCATGGACGATATTTATTGATTGTGATTGGTGTGAAAATTGGTTGATAGCGAATGGTTGATTATAATTGTTTGTGGTTGAAATTGATTGATTGTGGTTGAAAAATACCCGTTTGTGGTTGAAAATTATTTGGTTGAAACCACATAGGATTAGTTTGTGGAAATGAAAAAATATATACATACCGCCTTCGTGCGAACTAGATGCATGGTTCCCCATTGTCAAAAGCTGCGAGGCTTTAAGGTAGAGCGAGGAGCCGTACTAGGGACAGCCCCGGTTTTAACTACCCTGCCGTTATGCTGCCGAAATTTTGAATGATATTCATGTGTTAGAATTATTTTCCCGTGCTGAAACTATATTCGTGTGTTGTATAGAAAACCTTCATGTATTGAATTGAAATTCATTCGTTGAATAGAATTCATGTGTTGAATGGTATTCATGTTTTAAATATAAAAATCACCTTTTTATCGATATATATAAACTATAGGAAACCTTCATGTGTTGAATTGAAATTCATTCGTTGAATAGAATTCATGTGTTGAAAGGTATTCGTGTTTTAAATAAATTGTTTTGCAATAAAAATCACCTTTTTATCGATATATATAAACTATAGAAAACCTTCATGTGTTGAATTGAAATTCATTCGTTGAATAGAATTCATGTGTTGAATGGTATTCGTGTTTTAAATATAAAAATCACTTTTTTATCGATATATATAAACGATAGAAAACCTTCATGTGTTGAATTGAAATTCATTCGTTGAATAAAATTCATGTGTTGAATGGTATTCGTGTTTTAAATATAAAAATCACCTTTTAATCGATATATATATAAACTATAGAAAACCTTCAAGTGTTGAATTGAAATTCATTAGTTGAATAGAATTCATTTGTGGAATGGTTTTCGTGTTTTAAATATAAAAATCACATTTTTATCTATATATATAAACTATAGAAAACCTTCATGTGTTGAATCGAAATTCATTCGTTGAATTGAAATTCATGTGTTGAATGGTATTCATATATTGAAATAAATTATTTTATAATAAAAATCATATTTTTATCATCTACATGAACAATATAAAATAGTCGAGTTTTGAAATAAATTGTTTTATAATAAAAATCCCATTTTTATCACCAATATGAACTATATAAAATAATATGGATTTGAAATAAATTGTTTTACATTAAAAATCACATTTTTACTATATACATGAATTGTTAAAAATAGTGAAGTGTTGAAATAGAAAATAGTTAGACAAAAATATCATTTTTATCGAAAGTATGAAAGTTTTATAGTTTTGAAATCGAAGAATCGATATATAAATATATATAAATAGAATTGAAATATATCGAAAAACGAAGCTGCAGTTCGTATTTTGAAACCGTGATTTCAAACGATTAGTGCGGGAGATCCGACCATCGGATTTTCCCGAAATCGCAACCGTTGGGTTCGCTTTGGAAATATCTTTCCAACAGCACCAACTTTGTAAAAATCCAACGGTTGGATTGTCTGGAATGTTTAATTCAAATCTGAAGAAAAACAGCGCCAGAATCGATTATATATATATATATATGTATATAAATATAATTATATTTAATCGACTAACGACGCTGCAGTTCGTATTTTGAAATCGAAACTTCAAACGATTATACCGGGAGATCCGACCGTCGCATTTTCCCGAAACCGGAACCGTTGGATTCGCTTTGAAAAGATCTTTCTAATGATGTAAATTTTGTGAAGATCCAACGGTTAGATTTTCAGATATGTGTAAATCAAATCTGAAGAAAACAGCGCCACAGCCGCGTTATGGCCCGAAGCGTCGTTTTAAATAAATTGGCTATTTTAAAATAAATAAAAATAGAGATAAATCGTTATAAAATATTATAAACGGTATGGATGTGAAATTTAGAAACTAACTGAAGGTTGGCTAAGTCGAATGGTTTCTTGGGTATTGATCTGATGTTGGTTTCGGCCTTCGGGGTTAATATTTGGGAAATCGTTCTCTTACTGATTGACGGTTAGTAACTAATGAATTGAAATGATGCGTATGTATGTTAGTGTTGCACTTGTTTATTTTATACGCGAGTTGCTCAGAAAGACCGGGTTTATCTCATTCTGAATAACTGAATCGACGATAAGAAGTCAAAGATGAAGACGGGGGTTGAAGACCGATCTTCACCTCGTTTGGATGGTCACTGAGGTCCTGATTGGGAGGCATCCCGAAATATGGATAATGAGTTTTGATCGTCCAGACGTACGTGGGACTCGATGGATATGCGAGGTATTTAGTGCCTCCGGTTTCGTTCAGACCCAGAACGGACTTGCAAATGGACAGTGTGTTTGACATTGGAATTTATTCTGTGTGATTGATAGCCATCAGTTGCACGGTGTGAATTGCCTGTGTGGCATGCTAAGATGCAGTGATCAGGGCTTCGGTTGAAAAGCAAAATCTTGTGGTGATGATCAAAGCACCGCCTGTGTGGCGTAGCTTTGTGTATAACGTGAAATCGCGAGCCTCACACCCCGGTATGAACCCGAAACGGGAGAGAACCTCAGGGGGGACGTGCGTTTTCTTTCTAGCTAGAAGTGGCGTCAGTGGTTTTACATGCCCTGACGAGTTTGACTTATGTGGGTGTTACTGTTGCAAGGCGCCTCGGTTATATCGGTCGATCCGGGACCGATGGAGTCATTCGTTGGCTCATTTACGCCCCAAAGGGCGGAGAGACGCATTGTTCAGGCATTATAATCCACTCCGTGTGGACCGGCCCAGACGATCCAAGGTACGGTTGCGGCTGTGCCTGAGGCTCGGGCTAGAGAGTCTCGAAGGCGGTAAGGACTATCTTTTGCCTTGGTTCATGACGGAAATCCAATTTCCAAATACGTGACTGTGCGGTTTTGATTGTATACCTATATTTGGCGACATAGTGGCATGGGACGCTCATGTCGTCTATGATTGATAGTTATGATTCGAAATTGTTTTTGAAACATGTAAACACTAGTAATAATATCAAATGCTTTTGTTTTATCTGTATCAAGCATATTTTGGCTATTATAAGGTAAAACTCTATCCTCCGGTTTGCGTTGCATTGTGTGATGGGAACTGAGTCTTATAATGGCTTCATTTTTATAAAAAGCATTGCGATGTTTAAAAGAATGATTTGTTTTAAAGCACTGGCAATCCAATGGAGTAAACCCGTTCCACGAAAGTGGCGTGGTCCTGTGATTGGCCATATTTTGAATGTGTTGAGTAGATTTCTCATACCAGTCCCATGACTGACTCGTAGTTTGTTTCACTTTCAAACTCGGGTGCCCCTTTTTCTACACGGGCGGCCTTGTATTCAGGTTTTAGCTGGCTTTCTCTGGATAGCTGGGGCTGAAGATGGATTCTATCATTTATCTCTTTTTATGCTGTTCAGCTCCTATTGTACATTATGTTTGTTTTTCCGCTGTAGACATATATGTATAGCTGAACTATATTTGTACTAAGTATGATCCTATATACTGTGTAACTCTGATGTTTATGTTTATCCAGTGTATTATTTGTTCATTATCTGGTGTATTTATTTAATTCTGTTCTGCTATTATCTGTTTATGTGTTATATTCCAAGGATTACCCTTGCCGCCGTCAGTACGGGGTTTGGGGTCGTCTCAATCGTGGGAGGTGCATATATATATATATATATATATATATATATATATATATCAAGTTGGTGAGGTGCATAACCTTTTCCTTGTCTAAGGGGATCCCGATATTTGGTTGCATATTTGTTTGTATGCATTGTTATGTTTTGGAATTCATATTTCCAAAGATTTTGGTTTGAGATCCCGAAGTGAAATCTACTTGGATATAAAAGCTAGATATGTATTTCAAATGATTTGAAATAAGAAATCGGGAAACAAAGTCCAAAGAAATCATTTCTATAAAGTGAATTGGATTTTCAAAATAAATCTAAAATTTGGGGTTAAGCCTAAATGGGTGGATTGGAAACTTATATGCTATATGATGCATTATAAATCCATATGACTGTTATTGGTTATTGTTTATGTATTGGTATTCATAGGGGTAAACCCGTTCCGTGACATGCGGCATGGTCCCGTGATTTACCATATTTTAAAATAAAGTTAATAATTGTTTTTAGTTCTCATACCTGTCCCATGACTGACTCTGAGTTTATTGTTTTAACCTAAACTGGGTTCCCATATTTTCCACATAGGCAGCTAGTAGTTTTGGTTTTGCAGATATTTCTTTTAGCAGGATTCTGGATCGGAGCTTAAAGCTGTGTCCAGAGCATTGATAGTCTTCCGTTGTGTTACTTTATTTGTTCCTGTTGCATTGTATTACATTTATTGTAAATTATTTTCCGCTGTATATTATTTTCGATACTCTGATATTTTGTACTCTGATGTAACATTATTATGATGTTTATGAAAGTCTTCTGTTGTTTGTTTTGATGTGTTGTGCGTCAAAAGTTAGCATATTCGCCTTTTTGGTTTGATTTAAGCTAGTTTAACGATCAATTTGGATCAACCGAGAGGGAGGG
>JASFAX010003244.1:0-43158 GCA_030737875.1 Allium sativum | reverse complement strand
CCCTTTCCGATGTCGAGCATGATCACCGCGAAAGCCGGGGTAGAGAGGACAGAAGGCCTTATGATTCTTATCAGTCGCGCACCTTGCGCTCTCGCTCCCCAGTCGGATCCAGACCGATACAAAAGCTACCAGGGTCGTCGAGGAGAAGACACATCGCAACCCAAAGACCAAACTTCTCCTCAAGAAAACCGCAGTCGGGAAAGGAGCTCGCCGAAAGATACCAACTCATGAGGCAAGCATAAGGTTTCTGATAAGCGGCCTAGGAAGGGTGATGCGGCCATCGTGCCCACTAAACATAAGGATACTCAGCTAACATACTGCGCACCTCCACCATTGGATACTGAAGCTAAAGTTAAGCAGGCATATCTGGAGAAGCAGTTCCCCGACCACTATTTTGAAAATCTGACTTTCTTACCTGTTGTCGAGTGGGCAGACGAGGCCAAAGCAAAGATCGACGGGTCGAAAAACAATATTCGGAGATGTTCAAGTATTCACGTAACCTATCCAGAATCATTCGAACTTTAATTACGGATATTAACTCGATGAAAAAGACTGCAGATGCCGACGCAAAAGCCTTGAAAAATTTGGAGAAGGACCTCGAGGACACACAGGCCCAACTTGTTATCGCTCAACGAGACACTACCAACTTTAAACAGCAATTTGAAGAGTTATAGAAGCGTTATCATGACTTGCTAGAATCTCATAGCCAAGAGCGCTTGGAGTTGAAAAAGCAAGCAAAAGATGCTAAGTCGGATAACGCCAAAATGCAACTTGCTTACAATGCTCTTGAGCGAGAAAAGGCCGAGTTGGCGAGAAAGAATGCTGAATTGGAGAAGAGAAACGCTGACTTGGCTTCTAAGTTGATGGAGGCTGAGAATAGGGCTGCCCTAGCGGAGGGTAATGTGGAAAGTGTTATTAAGTCCGCCGAAGAGACCCACAAGCAGCTGTCAGAGGCCCAGAAGGATGTGCATGGTTTCGGCGAATTACTGATCGAATTTTTCGCGCATATAATTCATCACCGAAACATCTCTTGGATTGAAGATTATCCGACTACCTTGGTTCACGTGTGGAGCCAAATTATCGAATGGGAGAAAGAGGAACTCAAGGTAGACTCCGTCGATGAAGACAAGCTTATGGAAAAATATCTAAGAGATGATGAGCCGGCACGTCTGGCCGAGGGGCGTTGCCTCATCGCTGCTGCTATGGAGGAGGAGAAGCGGATGACCAAACAAAAGAATATCTCTGAGGCTGGTTCTTCTTCTACTACCGCTGAAACTTCTAAAGTTGAGGGATATGACCCTGAAAACCCGGGGATACCCCAGGCATCTCTTTTATCCCCCATACCCGAGACGGCAGTCACTCCAGTTGAGAAATCATCGGAAGGTATTTCTACCTTTTCACCCCAATTTGTCGAAGTTGTCTCCACTTTTCATCACATAATCGGGCAATCGATGAAGGATCCTTTATTTTCTCCTGAGTTGATAACTGTTGCTTCTCATTATGTAGGTGTTGAACTGGCCGAGAAGACAGACATGCCTCAGGGAACCACCACCGGAGGAAAATCCGCGGAGAAGGCTCAAGGAGAAAATGATAAGGCTGTCACAGTAGAGTCATGAGAGGGAGCTGAATTGTCTAAGGTTGATGCTCCTCATGATGACGAGACGATAGACGCCTTGAAAGACGATGGCGGTAGCGAGGGACATGAGGAAGACCCTGATGTGGCTATAGTCGGGGATTCAAAAAGTGCTGATGACATTACTTAGGCTGAAATGAAAGCCGAACAAGATAAACGTATGCAGCTAAAAGTTGAAGACCTGAACCCCGAAAGCCTTAAGCCTCTTACAGTGATGGATCTTGGATCAAGGTTAGTCATTAAGCTTTCAACTAGATCTGTTACGGAAGATCTTGCTAAAAAGTCTTCTCTTGATTCCAGCGTTCCGACTCCTAGGAAAATTCAACTGATTCTAACACTTCGGTTACAGGGAAGAAAAAGTCGAAACACATTATGACCGATGTTGAAAAGGAAGCTAAGGCTGCTCAGAAAGCTGCCAAAAAATCCAAGTCCGATCCAAAGCCCAAATGATGAAGTGCTTCGTTTTATTTTGGCATTTATTTGGTTCGCAATTGTTGCAGCGAGTGTGACCCTCGCATCTTCTTTTTTGCTTGCTTTCCTTGTACAAACTCATACGTTTGTAAATAAAAATAGTTTATTTCCTGCAATGCCTGATAGTCGTTAGTTCAGCACTTAAGTGAAAATACAAAAGTATTTCATACTAAAGTTATGTAATGAAGTCATGATTGAGGGGAATATGTGTGCACATATATGCCTCCAGATAATTTTGGATAATTAAGCAAGAACTATTCAAGATTGATTAAATTAAAAAAATCCAAATGCCCCTGATTCTTTGACGGGGCCATATTCCTTTCGTCATTTATGCCTGTTCTTTCTAGCATCTTTATACTCTCCTGTCTCGTATCCAGGTTAGAGTATCGCTGAGGCGGTCTCTCATCTGGGTGCACCTTCACGCCTCAGAGGACGTCGTCTTCCCGTCCTTTATACTCTCTCTTGATTCTAGAGAGTTAGAGTTAAGAATGTCGTCTTCCCATTCTTCTATGTCTTATCGTATAAACAGTCATTTTGTTTGTTCCTGCATATAGATCATCTCCAACTTTCCAAATTTAATTTAACATTTCATGTTTCACAGTCATAATAGAATAATTGTTGAAGATATAAATAATGCAGGAAAGTAAATGACACACGATATTTTTATAGTGGTTCGGCTAAGTCGTAACCTACATCCACTTTATAATCCTTTGTTCACATAAACAGACTTTTTAAGGCGAGTCGTGCCTTTTTACATAGCTTATGAAAACAAAAGAAATGACATTTCATATTTAGCTCAGATATCGCCGTAGGTGCTGAGCGTTCCAGGCTCTGGGAATCTCCTCACCGTCCATGGTCATTAGCTTGAATGCTCCTGTATCAAGCTTCCGTTGAATGGTGTATGGCCCTTCCCATTTTGGACCCAGTTGGGTTGAAGGCGGGAAGACTCGTTTCAGTACTAGGTCTCCTGGTTCAAAGGTTTTGAGGCGAACCTTCTGGTCATAATAACGTGCTACTTGATGTCGATGCCTTGAGGCACACAAGTCGGCTTCATCTCTTTTTTCTTCAATCATATCAATAGATTCTAGGAGGAGTGCTTTATTCATCATTGGGTCATAGTACGCAACTCGATGAGAAGGGACTTCCAATTCTAGTGGGATCACTGCTTCTGACCCAAAGGAAAGTGAATAGGGAGTATGGCCGGTAGCCGTCTTAAAGGTCGTCCTGTAGGCCCATAAAGCTAATGGCAACTCATTTACCCATCTAGCTTTGTCCTGCTCCAACAGCTTCTTTAGAATTGATTTAATGACTTTATTTACGGCTTCGACCTAGCCATTTGACTGCGGGTGAGCCACTGTAGTGTATCGTTTATCAATCTTATATTTCTGGCAGAAGTTTTTGAACTCGATGCTGTCGAATTGCGTCCCATGATCGGTTATGATGGTCTTCGGAATCCCAAATCGACAAATAATGTTTCTGATCACAAAACTGATCACCTTCCTTGTCGTGATGGTTGTTAGAGGTTCAGCTTCCACCCATTTTGTGAAGTAGCCCACAGCAATGATCGCGTACTTAGCCCCTCCTATGGCAATAGATAGCACTCCAATAATGTCAATTCCCCACATGGCAAACGGCCACGGACTTACCATTGACTTGAGCTGAGTCCGAGGCGCTCTGGGAACTTTGGCATATCTTTGACATCTATCGCAGCGTCGTGAATAATCAGCCGCGTCTTTGTTCACGGTAGGCCAGAAATATCCGTACCGTAACACTTTCTTTGCCAGGGTTTGGCCCCTAGTGTGATCTCCACACTCACCTTCATGCACCTCTTGCATTACACGTTTGATGTCATCGTGTGTGATACACCGTAGCAGGGGCATTGAAAACCCTTGATGGTAAAGGACATCGTCCTGTAAAACGTATCTTGTGGCCTTACGTCTTACAGCTCGTCTTTCGCTCTTTTTCAACGGGAGGGTTCCATTTTTGAGAAAATTCTTAATTGATGTCATCCAGGATTCTCTTTTTGGTTCGACTTCCAAGGCTATCTCTGTTTCCATTAGGTCGAAACTTGGGGAATCCAACACCTCTATAGGAACCATTTCGGTTTCTTTAAGATTATCAGAACTTGCTAGCTTCGCCAGTCGGTCTGCTTTCATATTTTCCGCTCTCGGAATATGTATTATGCTATAATGATCCAAACCTTCCAATAAATCCTTTACCTTTTTGAGATAAGTGATAAGTCGAGGTCCTTTAGCAGCAAATTCTTCCTGAACTTGACATAAAACTATCTTGGAGTCGCAATATATATCTTGTGTCTTCACTCACAAATCTTTGACGAGTTTCAGCCCGGCAATCAGGGCTTCATACTCGGAATCGTTGTTAGTAGCAGTGAATTCTAACCATAATGCATAGTAGAAAGATCGTCCTTCAGGAGTTATTAAAACAACTCCAGCGCCGGACTTTCTATCATTCTTGGCCCCGTCCGTATATAATTTCCACGGGCTAAGCTCTAATTCTCGATCCAAATCAACTACCTTGTCACACACTGTTTCCTCTTTTGGAATTGTAAATTCATCTATAAAGTCAGCCAATGCCTGCCCCCTTATTGATCTTCGAGGCTGAAAGTTCAAATCAAATTGACTCAGCTCGATATTTCATTTGAGTAACCGCCCGATGCTTCGGGTTTCCGCAGCACTTGTCCCAAAGGTTGATCGGTATATACAATTATCGGGTGTGCCTAAAAATAGTGGCGAAGCTTGCGAGAAGCGATCAGGAGGCTATAAGCAAGCTTCTCTATCTTCGGATAGTTACGTTCTGCAGCAGCTAGTTTTTCGCTTACGTAATACACAGGTTTCTGGACTTTATCCTCTTCACGTACTAATGCTGCACTGATGGCGTGAGATGATACCGCCAAGTAGACGAACAAATCCTCGTGTTCCACAGGCTTTGATAATATTGGAGGCTTTTCTAAGAAATCCAATAGATTCTGGAAGGCCTCCACGCAGTCGGGAGTCCACTCAAAATTTAGCTTTCCCCGTTTTATGAGATCGAAGAAAGGTACACACTTGTCTGTTGCTTTGGAGATGAACCTGCCCAATGCTGCGACCTTCCCAGCTAAACTTTGAACATCCCTAATCTTTCGCGGCTCCTCTATATTCCAAATTGCTGCTATTTGATCCGGATTGATTTCAGTTCCTCTGGAACTCACGATAAAGCCAAGGAACTTGCCTGATGCCACGCCAAAAGAACACTTCAAGGGGTTCAACTTCATCCCATACCTTTGTAGTATGCCGAACATTTCTGCTATGTCCTTCATATGATCGAGAGATTTCTTGGATTTCACGAGCATATCATCCACGTAAACTTCCATATTTTTTCCGATTTGATTGTAAAACATGCGGTTGACTAGGCGCTGATATGTGGCTCCCGCATTTTTTAATCCAAATGGAATTACGACGTAACAATACAATCCCAAGTCTGTGATAAAGCTTGTATGCTCTTGATCTGGTATGTGCATGGGAATTTGATTGTACCTAGAATAAGCGTCCATAAAGGATAAAAGTTCGTGCCCGGCAGTTGAATCTACTAGTTGATCAATTCTGGGAAGAGAAAAGCTATCCTTCGGGCAAGCCTTGTTTAAATCAGAAAAGTCGATGCACGTTCTCCACTTCCCGTTTGACTTTTTGACCAGGACAGGATTCGATATCCAGTCGGGATATTTCGAATCCTTAATGAATCCATTACTTTTAACTTCTCTACTTCTTCTTTTAAAGCTGCTGACCGCTCTGGGCCCAACATCAGTCTCTTCTGCTTGACTGGTGGGTGCTTTGGATTAATACACAAAGAGTGGCTCATGATGGCAGGCGAAATTCCACACATGTCAGCGTGAGTCCAGGCAAACACGTCTAGATTTGCCTTTAAAAAATCAGCCAATTCCTTCACTCTAACTGGATCCAGTTGCGAGCCAATCTTTAGTACTTTTGCTGGATCCGTTTCATCAATAGGTATATCAACTGTTATTTCGTTGGGAGTTGCCTACTTGTCCTCGGGTTCTCTATCCTCTCTGGGATCTATATCCTCGAGCACGTCTGAGGGCGACTCTCTTGGGGCAGGACCCCTTAGTTGCTATGCTGAGGCCTCCTTTGGAGGGGCGGAATCATCTTTAGCATCTATATTCAACCCCTTCATTAACATCTTTAATTCTACCACGTAACAAGCTCGTCTTGTAGCTTGGTCGCCCCTCATCGTCCCAACTCCTAAGTCAGTTGGGAATTTAAGCAGTAAGCACCAAGGCGCAATACATGCCCTAAATTTGGCAAGGGCCGGTTGGCCTAGGAAGGCATTGTAAGGTGACTCCAAATCCATAACTACAAACGGCAGGATCCTTTCTCTCTGGCGATCTCCCTGCCCTAGAGTGACTGGTAATTCCATAAAACCCGTCGGTGCTGTAGATACTCCATTAAAGCCACGTATCCATCCTTGACATGGCTTTAAGTCTTTTACTTCGAGCCTCATTTGTTCGAAAGCTTTCTTGAAGAGGATATTACCCGAGCTTCCGTTGTCCACTAACACTTTATGGACTAAGGCAGGGCCAATTGTTGTGGTAATCACTAATGGATCGTCGGTTGGAGATTGAACTCCAAAATCATCTCTATTGCGGAATATGACTTCATCTGACATCGTTTTTTGCTGTTTTATTGGAGTGACGACTTCAAGGCTACTGCATTCTCCTGCTTCAAAATGCTTGGCGGCGTTGACGTACTGGTCCATTGCTTTAAAACTACGACCAACTAGGTGAGGTCCGCCTATAATAGAGTTAATGACGATCCTCTTACCTTTTTTGCTGAACTGTGGGTTTTGAAGCAGGTTGGTCTTGGTTCGAGGCTTGTCCCCCTTGCCCCATGTCCCTTGGGGAGGCCTTGTACTCATCCAACTTCCCTTCTCGCAGCAATTTTTCGACGATATCCCTCAAATGACGGCACTCATTGGTGGAATGACCGTGTGTACCATGACACAAGCAAAACTTTCCTGTTTCAATCTCTTTCTCAGTAGAATCTCTAGGCGGTGGTTTTTTGTACTACAATATGTTGTATGTATCTAAATAAATGTTCTCTAATGTATCATTTAAAGGCGTGTAATTTTCAAAATTCTGGAATCAGGGTCTTTTATTAGAGTTATGCCCTCAGTTTATGTTCGTTCTATTGTCGTTCCCATTTCTGTTGCTATTACCACCACTCTGGTTGCCAACATTTACTTCCACCTTCCCTGAACTGTCACCAGATTGTTTCACAGCAATGTTACTCTGGACACCCTCCTTCGGGGCCCCTTCGGACTTTCTCTTTCGATTAGCCTTAGCTTCTTCTCGCCTTAAGCGGACATTAGCCTTTTCATAGAACAATTCTCTAGTAGGAGGTGGTTTTCCAGCCAAGTAATCCCCGAACTCTGCATCAGGATCTACCCCTTCTATCAAGGCCATCAGGATAGTGGGCTCATGGGGATCACTAACTTCGGTGACGGTCAGGTTGAAGCGATCCAAATATGACTTCAAAGATTCTCCTGGGGCCTGTTTAATTCGTGAAAATTCTATAATGGTCTTGGACTTTTGGGCATGGAGTCGAAACTGATTCATGAAACGCTCGCTCAATTCTATGAAATTTGATACCGACCGAGGAGGGAGTCGGGTGAACCACATCAACGCTACATCTTCAAGATAGATTGGAAAAGCTTTGCATTTTACGGCGTCCGGAGCTGCTGCCGCATTCATGAACCAGTATATCTCATTAGATGCTGCCCTGGGTCCATTCTTCCTAAATATCGACCCATCTGAGGCAAGTTGAGTCGCCGGGGGAACTGGAAATTCAGTATGTCATCTGTGAAGGGGGTATAACTTCATTCAATACCCAATCTTCATTAGTATAGTGCCGGCTTTCTGACATGATCTTGCGCACCATTGCTCATACATCGGCATTTGTTAATGTCTGCACAGGCTCTCTCGATCTGATGTTCGGATTACCCCTGGGCTCCTGATCAGGGGATAACCTCCTGTTTCTGGAGGCAGCTGCTCTACGTTGCTCTCTGTGTTCCTGGTTGTGACGGCCTGGAAATTCGCTCGATCCGAATCAGTCGTTAAACCGATCTAGACCATTCGAAACCCCTGAACGTTTGAGAACAGGACAAATCAGAACGCAGACGGAAGAACATTTCATTGTTATTACAACAATTCCATCAGATACAAGAATATACAAAGTATAAATGAATAAATTACATTCGATAAATATCAGAGATTACAATAAGTTACATAGCAGCGGAAAATAATACAAAGCGCAACTGAAGGTGATATACGGATACAGAGCTTTCTGGATATCATTCCAGCTGTAAATCAGGATCCTGTGAATATAAATCTACAAAACCAAAACTACTAGCTGCCCGTGCGGAAAATAGGGGCACCCAGAGTTTAGGTTAAAACAATAAACTCTAGGTCAGTCATGTGACTGGTGTGAGAACTAAAACAGTTATTCAAAAACTTTACTTTAAAGATAGTAACTCAAGGGACCACGCCGTATAACACGGAACGGGTTTCCTCCCAAGAATAGTAGTGCATAGGATAATCAACGCAATGCTTTTTCGAAAAATGAAGCTATTATAAGACCCAGGTCCCATCACGCAATGCAACGCAAGCCGGAGGATAGGGTTTTCCCTTATAATAGCCAAACATGCTTGGTACGTTTAAAACAAATCATTTGATACCATAATAAGTGTATAGTGTCAAAACAATTTCAATCATAAATATAAATCATAGGCGGCATGGGTACCATCTATCATGTCGCCATACTAGTTCTACAATTAAAACCGCAATACACGTATTGGAAATTGGATTCCGTCATGAGTCGAGGCAAGTGGCAAGCTCCTCTCCGCGTTCGAGACACTCTAGCAAATGCCTCCGGTTACGCACTCTGGGCAACCCTGGATGCGGCTGGGCCGGTCCTCACTTACGTTAGAGGATTAATTATGCCTGAACACACGTTTCCCGGTCCTTACAGACCTATAATCGAGGCGCCTCATTCCAACAACCACAAAGGTGAAAAGTATATAAATGACAGGGCTGGTAAGTCACTGACACCACCAAAGCTAGAAAGAAACGTCGTGCTCTCCCAGCGGTCCGTATCTCGTTTTTAACTCATACCGAGGTGTGAGGCTCGCGAATTCACGTTATACACAAAGCTACGCCACAAAGGCCGTGCTTTGATCATCAACCACAAGACTTTGCTTTACAACGAAAGCCTTGATCATTGCATCTTAGCGTGCCACACAGGCAATTCATGCCATGCGACTGATGTCCATCGATATACAACCTCTGAGCTCGTGCGTCTCAGAGAAGGGCGTTAAGCAAAAGAATAAATTCTCCGCCGCCAAACAGATGTATATTTAATAGAAATCAATCAACATAGAATAAAATCCAATGTCAGACACACAATCCATTTACAAGTCCGTTCTGGGTCTGAACGAAACCGGAGGCACTTTCCTCGCATATCCATCCATCTCCAAGTACGTCTGGACGACCACCAACTATTTCCATCCTCTTAGGTGTACAGCCCAATCAGGATCGTCAGTAATTATCCAAACGATGTGAAGACTTCCGGTCTTCGACCACCGTCTTCATCTTCGACTTATCGTCGAATCGGTTATTCAGAATGGGTATAAACCCGGCCTTTCCGAACAACCCGCGTATATTAAAACAAATGTTACACAAACACAACGTACGCCTCATTCCAATTCATTAGTCACTAACCGCAAATTAGCAAGAGAACAATTTCCCAAACATTAACCCCGAAGGCCGAAACCAACATCAGATCAATACCCAGGAAACCATTCTTCTTAGCCAACCTACAGCTAGTTTCTAAATTCCACATTCTTAGGGAAAAGTTCCCATTAATTTTATCCAAGATAAATTCTTTAAAATTTATCCTGTAATCTTCCTATGGATGTCGTTTCAAACCAAATTATGGTTTTTCTAAACTAGTCGAGATTAGCGAACCACACCGAAGTAATTATTTATTTTATTTCCCAATCCCAACCTATTCATCCCATGAAGCAAAACTGGTAATACTCCATATCTACACCACGGTGTTATCGGTAAAATTAATTACCATTTCACGTTCAAATCTAATTAAAGATTTAACTATCGCTTTGGAGCAAAACTGGTAATACTCCATTCCCGCTCATTTCTAAATTTGATAATTTAGATTATAGATTCACATTTCAATCTAATTGCAGATTCGTTAGAACTCCTTTTACTGGGTTAAAGAACTAGGTGTTATTTAAAACACAGTTCACGACAAACCCAAATCACATTCTATCAAATATATTAGAAATTCTGATTATTTAAAACCCCTTTTTAAATCTAATTCATTTATTTAAAAATAATTGGGTTTTAAATTTAGTTCAAAACTAGTTCATTTCGATAAAAATCTATTTTTATCTTTTCAAATATGGAGTTTTTCACCCCAATTTTTCTCAAATCATTTCTTATGACTTTACACAAATTATTGATATTTTTAATAATTTTATCAAGGCCTGCACAGTCGATTTCCAATAATGGCCATCGAACTGCACTTACGGCGACCTTTTTTGAATTTGATTTGGACGTATCTCCAAATCCAACCGTTAGATTTTGAATTTCTAATATTCGTTAGAAAGCTCTTTTCGATCCGAACCCAACGGTTCCAGTTTTAGGAGAATCCGACGGTCGGATCTCCCGTAGTGTCCGTTTGAAATAAATGGTCGAAATTTACGAACTGCCGCGGCGCGGCGCGTTCTATTCAGGCCATTATATTATATATATAATATATATAATATATATTTCGTCGATTTCTATTTAAAACGAATTTTATAAATGGTTTTGAATTCGTTCCAAAAACAATTTCAACTTCCAATTCATTTCAAATCAAAATTGAATTCTTCTTTATAAATTCATTTAAAAATTTATTTCTATTCAATTCAAATTTCAATTAAATTTGAATTCATTTCAATTCGCTTTCAATTCAATTTGAATTCGTTTTCAATTCAATTCAATACCAATTGGTTTTCTATTCGATTCAAATTCATTTTCTATTCAAATCAAATTCGTTTCGTTTTCTATTTGAATCAAATTCACTATATATTCAATTGAAATCAAATTGGTTTTCTATTCCATTCAATTCGAAATCGTTTTATATTCAATTCAAATCGAAATCGTTATATATTCAATTCATTTCGAAATCGTTATATATTCAATTCATTTCGAAATCGTTATATATTCAATTCATTTCGAAATCGTTATATATTCAATTCATTTCGAAATCGTTATATATTCAATTCATTTCGAAATCGTTATATATTCAATTCATTTCGAAATCGTTATATATTCAATTCATTTCGAAATCGTTATATATTCAATTCATTTCGAAATCGTTATATATTCAATTCATTTCGAAATCGTTATATATTCAATTCATTTCGAAATCGTTATACATTCAATTCATTTCGAAATCGTTATACATTCAATTCATTTCGAAATCGTTATATATTCAATTCATATCGAAATCGTTATATATTCAATTCATTTCGAAATCGTTATATATTCAATTCATTTCGAAATCGTTATATATTCAATTCATATCGAAATCGATATATATTCAATTCATTTCGAAATCGATATATATTCAATTCATTTCGAAATCGTTATATATTCAATTCATTTCGAAATCGTTATATATTCAATTCATTTCGAAATCGTTATATATTCAATTCATTTCGAAATCGTTATATATTCAATTCATATCGAAATCGTTATATATTCAATTCATTTCGAAATCGTTATATATTCAATTCATTTCGAAATCGTTATATATTCAATTCATTTCGAAATCGTTATATATTCAATTCATTTCGAAATCGTTACATATTCAATTCATTTCGAAATCGTTATATATTCAATTCATTTCGAAATCGTTATATATTCAATTCATTTCGAAATCGTTATATATTCAATTCATTTCTGTTTTAAATTCAAAAACGAATGTAATCGATATAAATATCGTTCGCGTCAAAATGGCGCATCTCTAATCAACACGGCTTTATATATTCCTTTATTCTATTCAACAAATGAATATTTATTTTTGTCAACACGCGACTAATCTCAACGAATGAGTACTGTCCACGTGTGACTATTTTTGTTAAATTATTTCGTTCAACACATGACTAATCTCAACGGATGAGTACAGTCAACACGTGAACCTTTATATTATATTGATAAAGATGTAATTTTTATTATAAAAATATTTCGTTCAACACATGACTAATCTCAACGGATGAGTACAGTCAACACATGAACCTTTATATTATATTGATAAAGATGTAATTTTTATTATAAAAATATTTCGTTCAACACATGACTAATCTCAACGGATGAGTACAGTCAACACATGAACCTTTATATTATATTGATAAAGATGTAATTTTTATTATAAAAATATTTCGTTCAACACATGACTAATCTCAACGGATGAGTACAGTCAACACATGAACCTTTATATTATATTGATAAAGATGTAATTTTTATTATAAAAATATTTCGTTCAACACATGACTAATCTCAACGGATGAGTACAGTCAACACATGAACCTTTATATTATAATATTCTTTATCTTCTAAATTGGAATGAGGCCCAATCAATCACCATATAAAGTTAATTATATGGATTTTCATACAACACATGTACATAATAGCATTGAAAAATAATCAACCATCAACCAAAGTGCACTACACTGTATGAGCATCAAATATAGATATCTAACGCTTATAACAGCCTGTCAATCAATCGATCGACATATTAAATCAATCAGGATGAGTGAACTTCAAATTTCATCCCGACACCCGTGTGGGGTTTCAAACAATCAAACATAGATTTCATTTGTGCAGTTGGGCGATGTGTAAAATTTATCGACCCAATCAATGTCCTTCAAATAGGTGTACATAAACAAACCATCCGGTTTGTAAATGAATATTTTATTTTATTCACTTCCACGTTAAAAATTATATTTTTAACGATAAAAACATTTTATTTCAACATATGAATTTTATTCAGTTCATTCCTTAAATAAAATGATATTTTTATTTTTCTAACATATTTTAGAAAATTTCGGCGGCATAACAGCACGATACTAGAAACGGGACAGGGCCTAGCCTTATCCCCGGTCTAGTGAAGGCCCACGCCATTCACACATCAAACAAATCCATTCATCTCACCAAACAATTTAATTTCAATCAAATAATCTAACTAATTTTATGCAACCAAACAAGCAAGTCCATGGTCTGTGGACGGTTGTGTCGGGTGCTACTAAACACCGTCTACTTCCTAGTATATATATAACTAGAAAAAGAAATTGAAAGGTGAGAAATTCTCACCAATAGCTATCCAATCATCTTGACTCTTCTTTTAGAGAAATCTTCATCGTTATCGCATCTTCGTCATCTTCGTTGCCCGTAGCCACTACATATATAAAAATCACACATTTTTTATATTTGCTGATGTCTTAAAAATAAAAATCATATTTTTATTTATTCACTTTCAATTTAAAAAATCATATTCTTACTTCGACGTTCAATATATAAAAATCATATTTTTACTACGATGTTCAATATATAAAAATCATATTTTTACTACGATGTTCAATATATAAAAATCATATTTTTACTACGATGTTCAATATATAAAAATCATATTTTTACTACGATGTTCAATATATAAAAATCATATTTTTACTACGATGTTCAATATATAAAAATCATATTTTTATTAATTTAAAAATACAAAGATCATATTTTTATCTTTCTACAATATAAAAGATTATATTTTTAATTCTTCTATCATGTAAAAATTATATTTTTAATACTTTAAAAATATAAAAATCATATTTTTATTACTATAACTATAAATAAAAATCGTTTCTTTATCTCCTAAAAATCAAATCTCTTTTATAATCAAAAATCTTTTCTCCCTTTTTATTTATTTATTAATATATAATCTAAATTTCAGATTTAAAAACAATTTTAATTCAAATTAATTTCAGATTTATCATTTTAAGTAATCAGCATAAAAGAAAAATAAATAAAAATTACCTTTTTCTTTCATTGCTGATCACGCCGGAGGGGGAAAGAGGCGGCGCTTTTCGAATTGGAGAGGGAGAGGACGGGATCGGCGAGAGGAGGTGGTGGACTAGTGTTGGTGCGGCGCAGGCTGGTCGAGGTGGGGCCTTCGCGGTCGAGCGCTGTCACTAGGGCGGGGAGCTGGAGGAGGGTCGCGGTCTACAGCGGAGGAGGGAGGGGGGAGCTCGAGGGTGGTGGTGCGATGCCCCTGAGGAGGCGGGGGCGAAGTCTGGTGGGGCGCGATGCCCCTTCCTCTTTTTCTTTTTTTTTTTTCTTTTTTTTTTTCGTCGACTGAAATGAAATTTAGGGGGGGCAGAGATAAAGGAAAGGGGTTTTTTTTATTATTTAATTATTTAATTCAACCTAAAGTTGACTTTTTCATACGACCTCGAAACGAGGCCCACCGCCTGTCCTCCATAGCGTTTTACCCCCATTCCGAACACAATGGGATATGTATCGTAGTTTGATTTGATCGTTCCGATTAATTTTTTTTTGAATTTACATTTAAATCACTATATTGAATTTTAAACGTACATTTCAAATTACCGGGGTCACATACTAACTCGAAAAATTCCAGAAAAATATTTTCTAGCTTCGTATTGACGATACGGTCCTAACAAAACTAGTTTCGTCGAATTCTGAGACCGTTGGAAAAATGGCCAATTTCCAGTCGATTAAAATCAACCGAAACTGATCAAACGCGTTTTCCTTTGCCACGCTCACATATTGATTCGAAAAATTATGAAATTTGAAACCTAGCAATAATTTTACATTGTGGATCCAACCAAAGAGGTTTCGTCGAAATCCGAGGTCATTTGCAAAATTCCCATTTTTAAGGGCCTGAATTCCATAGCGACTATTCAGAATTTTCAACTGGACATATCTTTTGATTCCCGCTATGAAATTTTGATTTGTTGGATTCGTTGGAAAGATATTATCAAATTGATCCTAATGTTTTTGGTTTCACTAAAATCCGGATTGTTTTGCACCCGGTACATTCAATTGAAGATTGAAATCGAATTATCGAACTACCCCGCCATTTTCAATTCTATTTATAATTATATATAATTATTTATATTCTAACGACGACGTATATAATATATACGTTCTAAATATATTCAAAATAAATTTCTCGTCGATTTTATTTAATATAATCTATTTTAAATAATCAAAATTCGCTAAAATTGCCAAAATAAAAATTTTAAACTGGCTCAGATTTTCCGGGTTATTACAATCTCCCCCACTTAAAACTTTTCGTCCCCGAAAAGGAACAAAGTCGAAAGTGGTTTGGTCAATCAACTCTACGTTCGATCTGGCTTTCATTCTCCAACTTTTCAGTTTCTGAGAATTTTCAAATTTTCAAAAATTTGGCTAACACCCTAAATTTTCGAAAAATTTCGCCATAACCTCCCCTGCACCGGGAGCATCGGGGAATTTCAAATAGCTTCCCCGGTCCTTCTAATCTCAAAAAGAAAAAGAAAAAGCCAAGCGGCTAGCCAATAGGCTCATAAAATCATCATCACCCAAACAAAACAGTAAATTATGTAGTAAATATGTACCTATTTGTCGGGCAAACAAATTTTATTCTCTGCTCTAGCCTCCTTGCTATGACCTGTTCAATGTAAGTATATGTATATGCAAGCAAATGCGACCAATTTTCAATATAGTTCAATATTTGATTCAATTAGGCATAAATGGTTAAAATTAGCAAACAAATAAACAATCAACACAAACATCAATCAATTAGTGGATTAACGTTTCAAATTCATAATTTTGATATATATACAGAAAATCTTGTTTTTGATGCCAATTCACAACAATGTGTTCTAGCTATATAAGTTTTGGTTCTCACACCAGTCTAATGGAAATATATAAATATCACACTTTCATTACTCGAAGATAAATTCTGACGATGAGTACTCAACCATCAGAATCATCTTCGGGCCACTAGAGTATGATTCTATATCTATCCAGTATATTAAAACTTCGAATATACGTTCATGACGCGTATATGCAAAATCTTTATATATTGGATTGTCCAAATTCAAAATAAATAAATATTCAAATACGAATAAAATGGTTTAAATTTTCAAAACAAAAATTGTTTTCATTTGAAAAATATACTCTTCACACTCGTTCTAGGATACTACTGATCCTATCTCTAACGAGTCATTCTAATTGGATATTACTAATCCAATATCTGATGAATTCTTTCGTATGGTTCTAATGTGCCTTGTTCTCGAGCTTTGTAAACCAAAGCTCTGATACCAAATGTGACGGCCTGGAAATTCGCTCGATCCGAATCAGTCGTTAAACCGATCTAGACCGTTCGAAACCCCTGAACGTTTGAGAACAGGACAAATCAGAACGCAGACGGAAGAACATTTCATTGTTATTACAACAATTCCATCAGATACAAGAATATACAAAGTATAAATGAATAAATTACATTCGATAAATATCAGAGATTACAATAAGTTACATAGCAGCGGAAAATAATACAAAGCGCAATTGAAGGTGATATACGGATACAGAGCTTTCCGGATATCATTCCAGCTGTAAATCAGGATCCTGTGAATATAAATCTGCAAAACCAAAACTACTAGCTGCCCGTGCGGAAAATAGGGGAACCCAGAGTTTAGGTTAAAACAATAAACTCCAGGTCAGTCATGTGACTGGTGTGAGAACTAAAACAGTTATTCAAAAACTTTACTTTAAAGATAGTAACTCAAGGGACCACGCCGTATAACACGGAACGGGTTTCCTCCCAAGAATAGTAGTGCATAGGATAATCAACGCAATGCTTTTTCGAAAAATGAAGCTATTATAAGACCCAGGTCCCATCACACAATGCAACGCAAGCCGGAGGATAGGGTTTTCCCTTATAATAGCCAAACATGCATGGTACGTTTAAAACAAGTCATTTGATACCATAATAAGTGTATAGTGTCAAAACAATTTCAATCATAAATATAAATCATAGGCGGCATGGGTACCATCTATCATGTCGCCATACTAGTTCTACAATTAAAACCGCAATACACGTATTGGAAATTGGATTCCGTCATGAGTCGAGGCAAGGGGCAAGCTCCTCTCCGCGTTCGAGACACTCTAGCAAATGCCTCCGGGTTACGCACTCTGGGCAACCCTGGATGCGGCTGGGCCGGTCCTCACTTACGTTAGAGGATTAATTATGCCTGAACACACGTTTCCCGGTCCTTACAGACCTATAATCGAGGCGCCTCATTCCAACAACCACAAAGGTGAAAAGTATATAAATGTCAGGGCTGGTAAGTCACTGACACCACCAAAGCTAGAAAGAAACGTCGTGCTCTCCCAGCGGTCCGTATCCCGTTTTTAACTCATACCGAGGTGTGAGGCTCGCGAATTCACGTTATACACAAAGCTACGCCACAAAGGCCGTGCTTTGATCATCAACCACAAGACTTTGCTTTTCAACAAAAGCCTTGATCATTGCATCTTAGCATGCCACACAGGCAATTCATGCCATGCGACTGATGTCCATCGATATACAACCTCTGAGCACGTGCGTCTCAGAGAAGGGCGTTAAGCAAAAGAATAAATTCTCCGCCGCCAAACAGATGTATATTTAATAGAAATCAATCAACATAGAATAAAATCCAATGTCAGACACACAATCCATTTACAAGTCCGTTCTGGGTCTAAACGAAACCGGAGGCACTTTCCTCGCATATCCATCCATCTCCAAGTACGTCTGGACGACCACCAATTATTTCCATCCTCTTAGGTGTACAGCCCAATCAGGATCGTCAGTAATTATCCAAACGATGTGAAGACTTCTGGTCTTCGACCACCGTCTTCATCTTCGACTTATCGTCGAATCGGTTATTCAGAATGGGTATAAACCCGGCCTTTCCGAACAACCCGTGTATATTAAAACAAATGTTACACAAACACAACATACGCCTCATTCCAATTCATTAGTCACTAACCGCAAATTAGCAAGAGAACAATTTCCCAAACATTAACCCCGAAGGCCGAAACCAACATCAGATCAATACCCAGGAAACCATTCTTCTTAGCCAACCTACAGCTAGTTTCTAAATTCCACATTCTTAGGGAAAAGTTCCCATTAATTTTATCCAAGATAAATTCTTTAAAATTTATCCTGTAATCTTCCTTTGGATGTCGTTTCAAACCAAATTATGGTTTTTCTAAACTAGTCGAGATTAGCGAACCACACCGAAGTAATTATTTATTTTATTTCCCAATCCCAACCTATTCGTCCCATGAAGCAAAACTGGTAATACTCCATATCTAACACCACGGTGTTATCGGTAAAATTAATTACCATTTCACGTTCAAATCTAATTAAAGATTTAACTATCGCTTTGGAGCAAAACTGGTAATACTCCATTCCCGCTCATTTCTAAATTTGATAATTTAGATTATAGATTCACATTTCAATCTAATTGCAGATTCGTTAGAACTCCTTTTACTGGGTTAAAGAACTAGGTGTTATTTAAAACACAGTTCACGATAAACCCAAATCACATTCTATCAAATATATTAGAAATTCTGATTATTTAAAACCCCTTTTTAAATCTAATTCATTTATTTAAAAATAATTGGGTTTTAAATTTATTTCAAAACTAGTTCATTTCGATAAAAATCTATTTTTATCTTTTCAAATATGGAGTTTTTCACCCCAATTTTTCTCAAATCATTTCTTATGATTTTACACAAATTATTGATATTTTTAATAATTTTATCAAGGCCCGTACAGTCGATTTCCAATAATGGCCATCGAACTGCACTTACAGCGACCTTTTTCGAATTTGATTTGGACGTATCTCCAAATCCAACCGTTAGATTTTGAATTTCTAATATTCACTAGAAAGCTCTTTTCGATCCGAACCCAACGGTTCCGGTTTTAGGAGAATCCGACGGTCGGATCTCCCGTAGTGTTCGTTTGAAATAAATGGTCGAAATTTACGAACTGCCGCGGCGCGGCGCGTACTATTCAGGCCATTATATTATATATATAATATATATTTCGTCGATTTCTATTTAAAACGAATTTTATAAATGGTTTTGAATTCGTTCCAAAAACAATTTCAACTTCCATTTCATTTCAAATCAAAATTGAATTCTTCTTTATAAATTCATTTAAAAATTTATTTCTATTCAATTCAAATTTCAATTAAATTTGAATTCATTTCAATTCGCTTTCAATTCAATTTGAATTCGTTTTCAATTCAATTCAATTCCAATTGGTTTTCTATTCGATTCAAATTCATTTTCTATTCAAATCAAATTCGTTTCGTTTTCTATTTGAATCAAATTAACTATATATTCAATTGAAATCAAATTGGTTTTCTATTCCATTCAATTCGAAATCGTTTTAAATTCAATTCAAATCGAAATCGTTATATATTCAGTTCATTTCGAAATCGTTATATATTCAATTCATTTCGAAATCGTTATATATTCAATTCATTTCGAAATCGTTATATATTCAATTCATTTCGAAATCGTTATATATTCAATTCATTTCGAAATCGTTATATATTCAATTCATTTCGAAATCGTTATATATTCAATTCATTTCGAAATCGTTATATATTCAATTCATTTCGAAATCGTTATATATTCAATTCATTTCGAAATCATTATATATTCAATTCATTTCTGTTTTAAATTCAAAAACGAATGTAATCGATATAAATATCGTTCGCGTCAAAATGGCGCATCTCTAATCAACACGGCTTTATATATTCCTTTATTCTATTCAACAAATGAATATTTATTTTTGTCAACACGCGTCTAATCTCAACGAATGAGTACTGTCCACGTGTGACTATTTTTGTTAAATTATTTCGTTCAACACATGACTAATCTCAACGGATGAGTACAGTCAACACGTGAACCTTTATATTATATTGATAAAGATGTAATTTTTATTATTAAAATATTTCGTTCAACACATGACTAATCTCAACGGATGAGTACAGTCAACACATGAACCTTTATATTATATTGATAAAGATGTAATTTTTATTATAAAAATATTTCGTTCAACACATGACTAATCTCAACGGATGAGTACAGTCAACACATGAACCTTTATATTATATTGATAAAGATGTAATTTTTATTATAAAAATATTTCGTTCAACACATGACTAATCTCAACGGATGAGTACAGTCAACACATGAACCTTTATATTATATTGATAAAGATGTAATTTTTATTATAAAAATATTTCGTTCAACACATGACTAATCTCAACGGATGAGTACAGTCAACACATGAACCTTTATATTATAATATTCTTTATCTTCTAAATTGGAATGAGGCCCAATCAATCACCATATAAAGTTAATTATATGGATTTTCATACAACACATGTATATAATAGCATTGAAAAATAATCAACCATCAACCAAAGTGCACTACACTGTATGAGCATCAGATATAGATATCTAACGCTTATAACAGCCTGTCAATCAATCGATCGACATATTAAATCAATCAGGATGAGTGAACTTCAAATTTCATCCCAACACCCGTGTGGGGTTTCAAACAATCAAACATAGATTTCATTTGTGCAGTTGGGCGATGTGTAAAATTTATCGACCCAATCAATGTCCTTCAAATAGGTGTACATAAACAAACCGTCCGGTTTGTAAATGAATATTTTATTTTATTCACTTCCACGTTAAAAATTATATTTTTAACGATAAAAACATTTTATTTCAAAATATGAATTTTATTCAGTTCATTCCTTAAATAAAATGATATTTTTATTTTTCTAACATATTTTATAAAATTTCAGCGGCATAACAGCACGATACTAGAAACGGGACAAGGCCTAGCCTTATCACCGGTCTAGTGAAGGCCCACGCCATTCACACATCAAACAAATCCATTCATCTCACCAAACAATTTAATTTCAATCAAATAATCTAACTAATTTTATGCAACCAAACAAGCAAGTCCATGGTCTGTGGACGGTTGTGTCGGGTGCTACTAAACACCGTCTGCATCCTAGTATATATATAACTAGAAAAAGAAATTGAAAGGTGAGAAATTCTCACCAATAGCTATCCAATCATCTTGACTCTTCTTTTAGAGAAATCTTCATCGTTATCGCATCTTCGTCATCTTCGTTGCCCGTAGCCACTACATATATAAAAATCACACATTTTTTATATTTGCTGATGTCTTAAAAATAAAAATCATATTTTTATTTATTCACTTTCAATTTAAAAAATCATATTCTTACTTCGATGTTCAATATATAAAAATCATATTTTTACTACGATGTTCAATATATAAAAATCATATTTTTACTACGATGTCCAATATATAAAAATCATATTTTTACTACGATGTTCAATATATAAAAATCATATTTTTACTACGATGTTCAATATATAAAAATCATATTTTTATTACTTTAAAAATACAAAGATCATATTTTTATCTTTCTACAATATAAAAGATTATATTTTTAATTCTTCTATCATGTAAAAATTATATTTTTAATACTTTAAAAATATAAAAATCATATTTTTATTACTATAACTATAAATAAAAATCGTTTCTTTATCTCCTAAAAATCAAATCTCTTTTATAATCAAAAATCTTTTCTCCCTTTTTATTTATTTATTTATATATAATCTAAATTTCAGATTTAAAAACAATTTTAATTCAAATTAATTTCAGATTTATCATTTTAAGTAATCAGCATAAAAGAAAAATAAATAAAAATTACCTTTTTCTTTCATTGCTGATCACGCCGGAGGGGGAAAGAGGCGGCGCTTTTTGAATTGGAGAGGGAGAGGACGGGATCGGCGAGAGGAGGAGGTGGACTAGGGTTGGGTGCGGCGCAGGCTGGTCGAGGTGGGGCCTTCGCGGTCGAGCGCTGTCACTAGGGCGGGGAGCTGGAGGAGGGTCGCGGTCTACAGCGGAGGAGGGAGGGGGGAGCTCGAGGGTGGTGGTGCGATGCCCCTGAGGAGGCGGCGGCGAAGTCTGGTGGGGCGCGATGCCCCTTCCTCTTTTTCTTTTCTTTTTTTTTTCTTTTTTTTTCGTCGACTGAAATGAAATTTAGGGGGGGGGCAGAGATAAAGGAAAGGGTTTTTTTATTTTATTTTTATTATTTAATTATTTAATTCAACCTAAAGTTACTTTTTCATACGACCTCGAAACGAGGCCCACCGCCTGTCCTCCATAGCGTTTTACCCCCATTCCGAACACAATGGGATACGTATCGTAGGTTGATTTGATCGTTTCGATCAGTTTCCTTTGAATTTACATTTAAATCACTATATTGAATTTTAAACGTACATTTCAAATTACCGGGGTCACATACTAACTCGAAAAATTCCAGAAAAATATTTTCTAGCTTCGTATTGACGATACGGTCCTAACAAAACTAGTTTCGTCGAATTCTGAGACCGTTGGAAAAATGGCCAATTTCCAGTCGATTAAAATCAACCTAAACTGATCAAACGCGTTTTCCTTTGCCACGCTCACATATTGATTCGAAAAATTATGAAATTTGAAACCTAGCAATAATTTTACATTGTGGATCCAACCAAAGTGGTTTCGTCGAAATCCGAGGTCATTTGCAAAATTCCCATTTTTAAGGGCCTGAATTCCATAGCGATTATTCAGAATTTTCAACTGGACATATCTTTTGATTCCCGCTATGAAATTTTGATTTGTTGGATTCGTTGGAAAGATATTATCAAATTGATCCTAATGTTTTTGGTTTCACTAAAATCCGGATTGTTTTGCACCCGGTACATTCAATTGAAGATTGAAATCGAATTATCGAACTACCGCGCCATTTTCAATTCTATTTATAATTATATATAATTATTTATATTCTAATGACGACGTATATAATATATACGTTCTAAATATATTCAAAATAAATTTCTCGTCGATTTTATTTAATATAATCTATTTTAAATAATCAAAATTCGCAAAAATTGCCAAAATAAAAATTTTAAACTGGCTCAGATTTTCCGGGTTATTACACTGGTCGATCTCACGAGGTAGAGGTCGGAGAAGCTGTTGCTGCGTGGGGTTAGTAAAGTTATGATCTCTGGGTAAGATGTGGGATCCGCGCATGCGTAGCAACATAAGTTGTTGTAGGCTCGGGTCATCAGGGCCCAATGCACGAGCAGCGTCTTCTCGGGATCCCAAAGATCCAAAATTCAATTGATCAAGGTTCTGAGGTCGTTCAAGCGGCCTCCTCTCGCGAGGGCGTTATTCCTCCGAAGAAGACGAATCATCTGTAATAAGACGGCGTGTTGGGGAAGGAGACTTCTGTCTCCGGAGCTCCTGTAGTTCTCTACCCATAGTGATCATATTTTCCTGCATGCGAAGGTTGTCATGCCTTTGGGTTTCCAATGCTTCTTTGGTGCTCTGAAGCATGTCAAGAAAACGTGAAAAGTTTCCCTGAGTAATGGGTGCAGATGTATCAGGCTGAACATTAATCATTGTGGCTGGAATCAGAGCATTAGAGGAAGCTCGAGTAGAAGTTCCAGCTTCACCCTGGTTCGGATCGGATCGGTTCACAGCAGCTGGTCGGGGCGGTTCGGATGGAGAGAGTGTGTGCCCCCGACCTCATCAGATCGTATCGGATCGGTGCCTTCCACACGGTTCGGATCGGCACCTCCGATCCGGTTCGGATCCTCCTGGTTGGAGTGATCTGCTCCAGAGCTTTATGCACGTGACCTTGTTAACAAGATAGCTTGCTGATCTTCTCTGGAATCATTTCCCCTAGCGCCTTGCACTTCTTTTCCTTTTGTCTTAGCCATAACACTTGATTCTTCAACGGTTAGTCAACAAGTAGCGAAAGAAGTCAGAGAGAAGGGATTAACTTCTTTGAAATTTAAGGTCCAAATAGTAGGATGATAATCCCGAAAAGGATGAGAATTCGAAAGGTTCTTAGTGAAAGCACCAGAATGTTAGACCAAACATTGGTTCTAACACCCAAATTAGCTATGATTTCTATGAAATAGAATCAAAAAGCAACAAAGAACACGCGATTTATAGTGGTTCGGCGTTAACGAGCCTACGTCCACTTTGTTTTCTTTTAATTGATGATTTGAATACAAATACAGCAATGATTCTCACTCAACTTCACAATTACAATGCATAAACTCATTCAAATCTCTCAAAAATAGACTTTAAGAGATGATTTTGATCTGAGTGTAGCTATGAAATTCGGCTATGGAGGAAGTTAGAACTGAGAATTTTCCGAAAGATCCTTTCAAATGCCTCCAGATGGTGTATTTATAGGTGAAAAATCTCTTCGAAGTGGCTCCGGTTCGGAATTGCGAGGCACCCATCCCACAAGAGTCGGGTTCGGAGGCTTTCAGATGGTGACAGCGCATCGATTTGGTGGGAGATCGTGGGAGAAATGGTCACGCTTGGTCTGAGTCTTTAGGAAATGTGTGTAGCAACGGTCATAGGTTCAGAGAAAAGGGTTCGGATCGGCTGCCTCTGATCCGATCCGATGAAGCCTCCTGCCTTATGATGTTGCTGTCATACTCCACTGTTCCGATCCGATAAGGCCACTTTTTATTTTCTGATTTTGTTGACGTATCTCTCCGATCCGAACCGATGAGGCCACTCGCTATCCTCGAATATTGCTGACGTATCGCCAATCCGAACCGATATGATTTCTACGTCTTTGATCTCTAATTTTTTCCTGCGCTATCTCCTTCCGATCCGAACCGACTGGTTGCTTTCTCACTGTTTGCTCTTTGTGTAGCATAATTCACAAAGTAGGCTAACACTATGTGTATTGGTAATTTTATTCTTCTAATTCCGTGAAAATTATAATAAACCTTATTCAACGCTTTTAGGGTTAATTTCAATCCTGCAATATATTATATAATATATATATAGACACACACATACATATATGTGTATGTATGTATGTGTGCAAATATATATATCTTTATTAATAGCTGTAATATAATTGATGTCTCACTTTTTCATTAACGACATAAACAACAAAAATACCATTTATTTTGATAGCACATAAAAATCAGATTCAATTTTTGTTACAAATTCAAATTTTTCCTTGATCTAACTTCCTTTCCAAATTCAGAATTCCCCTTGGAAACTAAATCAACCTATGTTTAAAATTCATATTTTTCACCTACAAATATTATCAAAACTTAACATATCTTAAAAATAGAATCCAACTAATGAACCTCCACAAATGGTACATAATATTATTCATTAAAATATAAGATCTAACTAAATACTTCCTTTACAAATATTACAAAAGATTTAATAGGTAAACTTCTTTCATAAATTAGTAATAAAAAATTAACTAACAAAAAATAAATACTAAAACTAAGGATAAAAAAAATTCAAACTATGATATCAATGTAAAAATA
Source organism: Allium sativum (assembly GCA_030737875.1). Lineage (NCBI taxonomy): Eukaryota > Viridiplantae > Streptophyta > Magnoliopsida > Asparagales > Amaryllidaceae > Allium > Allium sativum. The sequence goes on along the minus strand of JASFAX010003244.1, from coordinate 17,452 downwards.
TGGTTTAATTTTTCTAAAATCATTTTTTTTTTCAATATGTTAAATATATTTAATTTATAGAAAAGTAATTCATACTGCAGGAAATTAGTTTATAGAAAAACACAATTTTGATGCTAGCTTAAACCAGTAAATATGTTGCTTAAGGAAATTATAAATCTTAACATCACAGATCTAACAAATAATTTTTGTTTATAATTTTAGAAAGCTACATCATAGATATTATCAAAACATACTATCATTAAAAATTAGGATCTAACAAAAAAAAATTAAAACTAACATAAATATTATATTGTTGACCAACTTTTTAGCAAAAGTCGTCACAACTCAAGGCCAAGGCTCGGCTTCATAACAGACGGAACAATTCTCCATCTATCAAGCCGACCCTTAACTCAGGTCGACTAACCCTGCTCATCCCAGGACAGTCTCTTAAAAGATATAAAGCAAGTCGACCAACTAAGCCATCTACCAATAGATCAGGCCGACCCCATAATTTTCGGTCAAGGCTAAAATATCAGATCTCATCTGAAGTATATGGAGAATTATGCACTAGCAGACGAAGTCCAACTCCCGAAATTGCTGAACTAGATTATCTTTTGACCAGCTCTCCTTTTTATACGCCAAATATCATGCACCACGTCGACAACGATTTCCAAGGAGAACTATTCATCAGCAGTAGACCGGGTTCCCCCGCCGCAACGACTTTCCTGAATTTTCTAAAGAACCTCATGCTCGGTATACTGGAAACATCCAACCGTGCAATTCAAACAACACAAGGATTTTGGGTAATCTTTACTTTCTTCTACTGAAAAACTACTGTAACCTATAATCGATGGTAAAAAATGATTATAAGTCGACGTAGGCATCGATATAAGCCAAACCACTATAAAATATTGTGTCTCCCTTGTTTGTTTACCTTTTCTTGTATCTTTGTGATTGTTTTTCGTGCGTACTCAACACACGTTAAGGGTTGAACGTCACTAGACCAACTTTTAACGTCAACAGTTTGGCATGCCAAAAAGGGGGACACAGACATACCCTATGACCTTTTACCGCCTTTAGCAATATCTAAGCAGACAACGACAATCAAGTGGAAGAAGGATGCTTCATCTTCCTGTCCTTTACTTATTGATGCAGCCGGAACAACAGCAACGGAAGTGAACCATGAGGCTTCATGGATAAAATTTTAGTTGATTTTAGAAATCAGATGGAATCTCAGGGTGAACATCTCAAACACCAGCAAGGAGTGATGAACAATCTCCTCGCGCAAATGGAAAAGGGAACTCACATTCCAGCATCATTTCCTACACCAGGCGAGGTTGTAGAAACAACCGATCTTCGTTCTGTGGAAACCCAAGCCCTAGATCGGTCCGTACCTTTGCATCCTCCTAACTCAACTTCACTTCCCGATCGGCCACTGCTAGAAGCATCACTTCCATCATTAAACAGAGCTTTGGTAGCTGCAGATTCTCAGGTCGATCATGGCCAAATTCCGGAATAGTCGATCGAACTGTCTAAAGTTTAGGGATTGACACAACTCCCTGGACAAACAGCTCCTAATCTAATTCAACCTTTGGGTCGACCAGAACCAGGAACATTGTTACATCCGGTTCGACCCAACGTTAGACTGCAAACCCATCTTATGCTGCCTCGCCCACAGCCTACCCATCTTGTTGAGCCAAACCAAGCCGGGGCAGAAACCCTCCATGTCACCAAGACCACTCTACCATAACAGTCCCCAACGTGATGGAGGGAAACGCTACCATAAACCACCCTAACATCGCTTCCGCCGGGAGCAATATCGAGCCCCGTATTGAAACCACTCGCTTGGGCCAATCACTTCCAATCTAAGTAGATATGGTTCAGTAAAATAATAACAAAGCGACTTTAGCTACAAGAGTTGTGGTTGGGAGTCACCTTCACTCAACTCTCGAAGGACGAACTGAACCGACCCCAGGGACTCGGATCATGTTTCCACCCCATGCTATTACTGGGATTCTCACCAATGTCCTGAATACAGAATTAGATTCATGGCATTGACTTCTTGGAGATGGAAGCTAGCTTGCAAGCATCATCAAGCGCTTCACCAGAGGCACATCTTCACAACAGGATGTGAATGACATCCATCGCAGTCCGTTCATACGATAAATCGGGAATTCCCGAAATCCATTAGACCTCAAGCTTTCGGTCTTGGGGTCCTGCAACGGCAGGACCGAACCGACAATCCACCTCATGCAATACATGCGTAACAAGGAAGTGCTTTCTACATCAACCAATGCCATGGCCAAGTACTTTCCTCTCTTTCTCACCGACATAGCTGGCATGTGGTTGCGGCAGTTAACAACTGAATCGATCAACAGCTGGAACATGTTGGTCACCCGCTTCATCGAAAAATTCAGAGTTCACATATCCTGACCAAAGAGCATCATGTTCCTTACCTCTATCAAGCAACGGGCTGGCGAGACTCTCCGCTCCTTCTTAGAAAGACTCAACGCAGTCGTAACATCTATCGATCGACCCGAGCCATCAATGTGCTTACGGTCGCCATAGCTAGTGTTCAGAGCCGATCAGAATTCAGGATTTCTTTATCCAGAGACCCCCCCAATGACGTTGAAGACTTCTGTGCTAAAGACGATAGATTCCTCTAACAAGAAGATGCAAGCATTGAGATGGAAATCCTCGAGGTGCTTGCTACCAGGGATGGAGGTCCATCCAACACCAATGGCCAGAGCAAAGGAAAACTAAAAGTCTCAGAAAAGAATGATCATAATGTACGACTCCGAAGAGAGAACAAGTATGATCAATACAACAAGCTCAACTCATCTCTGCTCCACATCAACCTTGACATACGAGAATATCTTCTTTTCCCTAAACCTCCTCGAAGGGAGCTGACCTAAAAAGAACTCGACCCTGGAAAGCACTGCATGTATCATAACATGGAAGGTCACAGAACCAGCGAGTGCAGGAATTTATGTGATCTCATCAAGGATAGGGTTATGTGTGGAGAACTACTCGATTACGTCAAGAAACCTACACAGGCCATGCCACCACAACCTTCTTCCCAAGCTCCTTAGGTATATCCTTGAGCTCCTCGAAACGGAAAGGACCCTGAGCCCAACAATCGCGAAATCATCATTAATTAATCTAATTTAGACGATCGTGGATTTTAAGAAATGTACTTTTATTATGTCTTTCAATAATGTGATTATATAGAAGTACGCACGTACGGGGTTAGGATTTATCTCTTAGACGTTCTCGGGATTCAACAATCATTTTCTTAAGATTTGTTTTCATTTTTCTATAATAGCTCTTTAGCAGCAATAAACTTACTTTTTCGAACATGGATTATGTTTGAACAATTCAAGCCGAGCATGATTGACGCTGGCCAACCCAAATATGGTCAGCGCTAGCCACCATCTCTTAACTGAACATGGTCGACGCCCACCACCATATCAAACCAATTCCATAAGCCGGGTATGGTTAATGCCCGCTACCTCCATTAAGCCAAGTATGATTAATACCCTCTAATTCCATACTATGGTTAATACTCGTTATTAACAACATTTTTCATCAGCACCCGAACTAGAAGAGATAATGCATATACTTATAAGTTTGATGCAAGGACGATTCAAAGGTTATTAAAATGCAGTCTTGAATCATTTCTTTTTAGCTAATTTCACCAATTCTTAGGCGTCAAGATCTCTAGTCAGAAGATTAGTTACCCTTCCCTCAAGGGCTGAGTATCATGCTTACGAAACTATGAAGTCGAAGACAACCGTAAAGAAAGGTTTTTTACTAGATAAATGAAACTAAGACCTTATGCAATGAATGCCTTTGGATCTTGGATGAATTAATATACATTGTATTAGGAAGAAACATGTTAATGCCTCACAACACTCGGCTTTGTTTTAATGCGATTACACTTATCTGCTTACATGACACTTCCGCATCGAACCAGCCTGGGAGGCCTTGGTTGCGCCAGTTATCAAGCCACAAGCTTATAGCAAGATCCCTTCTGAGGTTGGTTTGCATTAGGCTTACTATGGAAGAGCTGAATCACGTAAGAAACTTCGAAGGGGGAAAAGCCTTGTTTTTACTCAAGACCTTCCTTCCCACGAAAGAATTTGTGACCAACCCTTTCATAAGCAAGGTTAGCGTTAACTCCTTGTCATACCATTATAGACACAATATGCATATCAAATCTAGAATTGCTTAAGTCCCGAACTTCTCATTTTGATTAATTATAGATATATTATAAGAATTGAAGAAATCCCCAATTCGATTTGGAAATTAGGGTTTGCTCTTAAGAGAAATGAGAACGAGATTGAGAAATGGAAATTCATCCCCAAAATGAGACCCCTAGGGTCTTATTATAGACAAATCGGGGTCCATTTTGCTATCGGGCTAGCAGAAGCCCCCGTCGGCCACTTTTCCTTTTGGCTTCGGTTGTTTTGGCTCCCGGACGCTCTTCAGGCTTTGCTTGCAGTCTTTGAGATACCGGTTCTGGCTCCTGGGAGGATGGTCACGGTCTTTGGAACTTCTTTCTGACATCAAGCATGTCACTTTTTGTATTAACACTGGGTTCAGTGGCGTGAACAGCTTTCGAAAAGTTCAGGCTTCCGGTCGTGATCTTCCGGACAGGAGCTTCCAGTTACGAGCTTTAAGTCTTGCTATTGATTCCTCATGGAACTTGTTTTCATGATTCTCGTAGGTGGCTATCGGATCCACTAACACTATCGGTATCGATACCAAGAAAATTAGTGTAGATAGCTTGTCTCCCTTTGAGGTTTCGTCTTGCCTTTCGATTGGTTCCTGAGGAGTGCCTCGGCCTTCCAAAAGGGTGCTTTCGATGCTTTTCATTTCTTAACATATCGGAATTAAGCAATTTAATGCCGATATCCCTTTCGTTCTTCTAGGTTCTAGTTGGTAGGATTCTTAGTCTTTCTCTTCATTGGCTTCCGGTCTTGGGTGGCCTTCTACCGATTGTGTCGGAACTACCCTGCCGGTATTTTCCTTTGTACAGATTTTGAGATCTTCACTTTGACGATGGTGTCGGTTGCACAACTCTCGGACTGTTTATTTATGTTGTCAGATTTTTCTTATGTCGAACCTTAGCAAACGTAATATTTCTTTATGCTTGTGTTGGTCTGCTAGCCCTTCACCTCAGCTTGTTCCGGTGCTTTATTTTGGTAGTAACATTTGCCCCCTAATGGAGGGGTGTTGGACTTTTCAAGTCAAACTTCTTTCCTGGATTTTCTCGTATTTCACTTGCATGGATTCAATAATTAATTTTACTTGTTAGAACTAATTTTTAAATGTTCGTTTTCATCGCTATTTGCATATACACTAGATAAGGAGTTGTTCGGGACTGATCACTGACATTTTATCAGACTTATGTCTTTTGCATTCTATTAGAAAATAGGAGAAAGAGTTTAGGGGACTTCCTTGTTGTTAATCGTGAATGGATATTGTCATTGATATCGGATTTCATAATAAAATGTCTAGGGTACTGCCTCTGCAGGGGTCTTTCCTAAACTACCCTTTATTCGGGTATTAACAGACAGAAGGCTTGGAATCAACTTCTGTCATTAATAAAAATTCTGAACTAACCCTTATTCGGGTAATTAAAGATTTAAGGCCAGGATTCCACTTCTGACATTAATGGAAGTCCCAAACTAACCCTTATTCGGGTAATTAAAGATTGAAGACTAGAATTTCACTTCTAGCGTTAACAGAAGTCTCGAACCAACCCTTATTCGGGTAATTATATATTGAAGACCAGAATTCTGTATCTGGTATTAATGTTTCGTTACACCCTTTGGGTTTAATTTATGAAGCAGAGGTTGTACGTGCTTTTTTGAGCCACTCTTTGGGCTTTTATTATCAAAGCATAGGATGTACGTGCTTTCTGAGCCACTCTCTGGGCTTTTATCGTCAAAGCAGAGGATGTATGTGCTTTGTTGGCCACTCTCTGGGCCTGTGCTCCCGGTGCGCTTGGCTAGCTTATCCAGAAACAAGGCCCAAGGACTTACCCGACCTCCCTCCAAGAGGCGCCTTATCCTAACCATCGTAGGTGATGATAAGGTCTTAGATGCTTAAACTGGGTCATTGTAGACGCGGAAGTAAGGCTTACTATTTTGATGCTCTATCCTAACAATCGTAGGCATTGATAGAGGCTTACACTTCACCCCCTACAAGGGGTCCCCTATGCTGACCATGTAGGTGATGATAGGGGTTTGCGCTCCCTTCTGCGGGTAATAAGGAACATAAGCAGAGGTAGAATGTTCTCTTCTGTGAGCAGAGGCAAGACGTGCTTAGTTCATTGCAAAGTTCAAACACTACACCATAAATGCCAATTAAGCAATGCTATGAGCGGTATCAAAATCGATTTGGCAGTGCATTGGGCCGTATCAAAAAAATGGCGTCTTTGTTATTTGATACGGCCTTAAGCCATATCAAATCTAAGGGATTGATACGGCTCAAAGCCGTATCAGGTGCATGAATTTATATGGCTCAAAGCCGTATCAAATTCATGCATTTGATACGGCTTTGAGCCGTATCAATCAATGGATTTGATACGGCCCGTATCAATTCCTTAGATTGATACGGCTCTTAACCTTATCTAACATAAAAAATTGCATTATCCTACAATTAAATATATTTAAAAAATATGAAAGAAAAATTAATACATTAAAATTCTGTCATTCACTATTACATTGTTACAATTACATTGTGTGTATTACATTGCATTTCATTCTAATACAAAACATAATTACAAAATGAAGTACTGGTACACGCATAACCTTTCCATTCTGGAACTTGATCTGCCATTAATTTATTCCCAATGTTAACCATTTTAGCTTTACTAAATTTGCACAAATCTACAACAGACAGAAAATAATAAGGATCAAACATGAGCAATGAATATTGGAGCAAATACAAGTGGCATATACATGCAATAGTGCTCTTCACTGGTATGACACGCTAATTGAGTTTGCAAAACTAGGTTCGGAACTAAGTTTGCAAACTAATGTACATGTTCACAAATGTGCAAGGCCATCGCCAAAGTAATAGGATAGAAAATGTCGTAATCAGAAATATCATGAACAATAAATTAATCTGATTATTGGCCATGTCATCTAGGTTTTGCAGTACCAATGCAATGAATACTAAGGCATCTAATTTTAACAAATGAGAAAAAAATACAACCTAGAAACAATGACCACCCCAATTCAACAAATCATCATTAATTTAAGAATACATGGGACATGGGAATGGAAAAAATAATTTCAAATGTTGCAAAAGCCTTACCATGACTGTTAGCTTTTTTTAAGAAATAAGAATAATAGGCAAGTAGTCAAGTTGATGATAATCGCCATACAATACAACCTGTTACAAGAACTTATAAAAATCATAATTGAAAATTTTAAAACTGGTACTATGGCATCTGAAATTAATCATACATCCATTACTGTTATCCCAAAAAGGATATGTTCTAGGTTAAAACTCAGTTCGGAACTGAGTTTACAAAACTCAGTTTGGGATTGAGTTTGCAAACTCAGTCCCGGACTGAGTTTAGGCCGAGTTTGCAAACTCAGTCCCGGGCCGAGTTTGCAAACTCAGTCCCGGGCTGAGTTTGCAAACTCAGTCCGGGACTGAGTTTGCAAATTCAGTCAAATGTACATGTTCACAAATGTGCAAGGTCGTTGCCAACATATGTGATTAAAGCTTATCTCCATCAATCATGGTGCAGTAACAAATGATGCATTCTATGTATACATACAAAGTTATGTTTCCAAAGCGCAGTTTTTAAATGACTACATTGTAGATTACACGAACATTGGTGATAGCTTCAAACGATTACAATTATTTTTTATTTCTGTTTTGCTAAAATTGAATAATTATCCATGCAAAATGTACCATTAATGATCAATTTAGAAATATTTATTCGTTATCAAAGCTTCAAAGGGTTATGATGTTATATAAATGTTCCCACAAGCACATGGATAGATTGAAAATATGACGTTTGTATTGATTATCATAAATAACAGCAATAACTGTTTATCTGAATCATATAGATATATATATATGTATGTATGTATGTATGTATGTATGTATAAGATGATTTTGGGACATGGCATGAATTAGTGAAATTAATAGCAATTATATATACCATTACACATGCACGTCCTTGGACGTGTGCATAAGAAAAATGCAATCAAATTTGGAAATGGGTGTTAGTTCGATTGTCATTGTCTTATCCTTGATATGTTGCTTCAAGCATTTCAGATGCAATACATAAACCTTCCATTGAAATGAACACATAAACCTTCCATTATAAGATTTGAGGATCATTCTTTTTTATTATACTCTAAGGAATTATAGAATTATTGCAAATGCTATGTCCTAGCTTTAATAAGGACAATTTTATCATTGTCACTATATTAAATAAATGCACAATCAGAATAAAATTCATTTGACCTAGTAGATTCCTCAATGAGAGTGCTACAACTAATGCAGTGTTCAAGAATCCAGTGGGATGTTGTTCTAAACATAAATCATTATCTAAGAAACAACATATTAGGCAAGATCACATGCAGCCTCTTCAATTGATATCAAAGATGAGTTACAGTGATTATTAACTACTGTTATCATGTAATTCATAACTAAAGTTGTGAGGCTGAGGATCACATATTGTCAAATACAAAGATACAATAAGTAATAAACTGGAAACCTCCTAAATATTTTAATACAAAGACAAAAGTCGGCTTTAAGAATACAGAAAGGAACATGCCAACATAAACGGGAGAAAGAAAAATGAAAAAAAAAGGTATGGGATCATTACCTTTTGTACTACAATGCCTATTATAAAAAAAGTAAGCGGCCTTACCGGAGTACGACGACCAAGGAATGCCAAGAGAGTTCCAAGACGACCTTACAAAAGTAAGACGACCAAGGAAATTCAGAACCAATCCATTTTATTGATAACTGGGGGTTGATGGTGAGTTATCGAGCAAAGAGCATGCCAAGGGATTATAACAACTCTTGTATATGGGTATGTCGACTCAACCATCTACAATCCAGAAAGCTAAAAGACAAATCCAGAGGGGTCGGGGCCTACAAAGCCAAAAACCATGGGTCGGAGCTTGAATAACCAAATCCATAAAAAGGCAAGAGAGCCAAACCATAAACTTGAGAAATCCAAAGATAGGAAAACCAGAAGTGAGAAAGCCATGAGTGGGGAGCCAATTATCCAAGAGCCGTAAATCCAAAAACCAAAGAAAGCCAAATCCAAAGCCTAAGCATCGAAGGATAGGAAACCAAAATCCAAGAATCCAAAGTGCTAAAACCGAGATACCAAAAAGCCAAGAACAATATCTAGAAGACCAAGCAAAACCAAGACCAAGTAACCAAAATATCCGCAAAGCCAGAAGACCAAAAACCACAAGCCACAAGATACCGATGCCCGGGAGGCTTGCATTCGAGACATCAGAGCCAGTAATGGGTTTAGTTGATAACAATGCCACTGGGACGAGTGCTAGTCCTGGACCTATCCTGATTAGCATGAGGGGGTTGTGCTTGTCCTCGCACCACAACCCGATTCAAAAAAACCGTTCCAGCTCTCCACGTCTGACACACTCCTCTATCATATCCCTAAGATATCGACAATCGTTTGTATTATGACCGTCATGGTAATGAAATAAGCAGCGACGACCAGTATCCTTTTCACTCGGAGTTGACTCCCTTGCGGGAGGCTTCTTGAAAGGAATAGTATGATGAACCTCCAAGTAAATCTCTTTAGGGGTGTAAGTAAGTTCCGAGTAAGTCGAGAACTTAAGTTGTCTCCAAGCCATATAGTGATCATTTCCCGAAGAATGTTTACTAGCACCAAAATCCTTCCCTTTGCCCCAATCGGACGGTTTCCCGCCCTTAACTACATTGGCTTCGAGAGTATTTTTGTCGGTCCTCGCATCCTCTTCCTGAAGGAACCTTTCAGCTTCAAAATAGAACTCACCGGGATCACTCGATGGGTCCCGATACAATGAATTCTTAAAGTCGGATTTATCCAAAATACTAGATACTGCGGTCATCAGAACCATAGACGGATCGGGTCTGTCGACCGAAGCCACCGCAACATTAAAACATTTCAAGAACTTACACAATGTCTCGCTAGACTTATGCTTAATGCCTATTAAAGTCATCACGCTTTCCAAAAGAGTGATGTGTACTCTAAATTGTTCCACAAACCTACCAACCAAAGCATTCCAAGAAGTAATAGAGTCTGTCGCCAACTGTCTGAACCACATGGCGGCACTATATGTTAAGTAAAGAAGAAAACATTTTTGCATGACACTTACCGAAGCAGAGAGAACTTCCATATGTCGAACATATTGTGTTGAGCAATCAAATCCTTCCGACCATCATAAGCTTCGAACACTGATAGTTTGAAGTCTAGTGGATTACGAGAATTCCTGATATTCAAAGAGAACAGACTACGAGTGACACAATCCAAGTCCGAAAAAGAGGTACCATCCCGAATGAATCGACGAATAACATCTGCAATTTGAGATCCATTACCAAAAGCAAGCAATTGATTCATGTTATCCAAAGCGAAACTAGTGCCCCTGTGTTTAAGTCTAAATCATGAATCAGTTGGTTAGCAAGAGGAATATCCAATTGGATTCCGGCCTGAGGAGAGGAGTCATATCGGGCACAATACTGACTTCTAGAACCGCGGGAGCACTACTACCCAAAGTTGCACGCACCAACGCTTGAACCACATTACCAATAGCGAAACCTGCGACTTGACCAACCAAAATGTCATGGGCTAGAGCGATATCGGGATTAGGGTGCCCCCGGGTGTAGCGGAACCGGCACCGGTTCGAGAATCAGCGTCGGCCTACTGATTAATTTGTAGGGTTACCCCCAAGCCCCGAGTCACGGCTTGAGGAACACTTTTGTTTCTTCATAGCCAATCGACTTCCAGAGCTTCCCATCTTAGCCTCAATCCAAGCGAGAAAGGTAGTAAATACTTCTTCCTATCGCTCGAGTCGAGCGTTCAAATCTGTAGCCAAATTCTAAATCATCTCATCGACGTTGTCACGAGTGACGTAATTCGAGTGAACTCCAGTCGAAGAAAGTTCTTGATTTTTTTCACCTCTAATACCTTGAGCTTCAACAATAGCTTGAGCTTCTTATGCCAAACCATGACGAAAGAGAGTAGAAAAAACGAAAAATCAAACCAAAGTACAAAACCAAATCCGAGAATCCAATCCAATGCAGGAGTCAAAGCTGTGCGGTACCCTACCTGACGTGCCAAAGTGTTGACGTCGTGAATTGTTGCTGTTCGCGCACGCTAACATCCAAGTGTACGTTTTGCAAAAAAAATATAATCCAAATCCAAAGTAATGAAATGTACAGGGAGAACACAACATTTTATTGTGGTTCAGCACTAAAGCCTACATCCACTTTATAGTAATCATTCATCATATAATAGCTGACTACAAAAGTTGTACAAGTTCGGACAGTTCTAAGTACAAAGTTATATAATAGAACAACAAAATGTTTGTTAATTCTAAACTTTGACCAAAATGCCCTTCTTCTTCTTCGTTGAGCCAAAGTTTGATGCATTGTCCAAGAAGTAGCTTTAATGTCCAAGAAATTCCAAAGATATCCAAAAATGTACAAAAACAATGTAAAAGTCCAAGAAGATGTCCAAATATTATAGGAAAACGTTTGTGCAACGTTTAGATGTCCAAAATCCATGAAGATAATGAAGGCAACCATTAATGGTGCTTGAGAGCCTCAGCCCCCTATGCCAAAGTATAGGAAGAGTGTAAATGAGCCAACCTTTTTGAATACCAAGCTTGGGGATATTTATAGGTGAGTTTTGGGAGTGTCAGCCCGAATTTTGTATCCCTAGGGGATACAAAATTTGTATCCTTAAAACGGAGTCGAAAAACCAAGGCCACACTGAAAAATCGCATCCTGGTGTTGGAAAAACTCGAATCCCCAAATCTGGGTGAAAACATGTGTTGTGCAGCCAAATGGCATGATCCGCATGGTAAAATCAAATGCCAAGGTGATCTGCCACTTTGCCAAAGGATTTCGAATCCCAGCCTCTTTTGAGATTTTGTTTCCTGAAATCCTGTGCCAAACACGGTGTGCTCATGATAAAAACTATGATCTGCTCGTGTTTTCCTTCGCGCCAAAGACCTTGGCATTTGCCAAAATCTTGTATTCGTGCCAAAACCCAAATCTCGATTCCTTGAAAGCCATGATGTGAAGCTACGGGAATTTCGAATCCCTCCGTATCGATCAACCAAAACAGCGATGCCAAAAATCACGTATCCCTCCTCTACCGAAATCCTGCATCCCAAACCCACGACGAGGAGTTAAAGGAAAGCTTGTCGGGGTCGATGTGTGATACGCGATTTCGTATCCCAATTGGGATATGAAATCTGGGATGCGAAATCCCAGTTTTGCCAAGCCAAAAACCAGGATAATTTTTCCTTGTGATCTGCCTGATGCACACACGTGGTTTTCCATGTTTTCACTGTGCCGATCACCCCATTTTTTCGTGCCAAGGCAGATGATCGACCATTTTACCAGATGTGATCAGCCAAGCACGAACACATGATTTTTGATAGTTTTCACGTGTCGATCACCTGTTTTTTCGCGTACAAAACCAAATTTTTGCCAAGTGTCGGATTTTGATGTCGTGAGTCACGTAAGCTATTTTTCGTGATCGTGTCATACCAATTAGTATTTTTTAGTGCATGACACTCTTTTCACCAAAATCCATATATTTTTCCAAGATAAGTTTTGCCACGTGATCGTACCGACAAGCTCAAGCATTTTGAGCTGATTGTACTGAGTCGATCACATATTTTTACCATGCCAGTCTTCTTCAAGTCAATTAACAACGATTCTACGATTCAATGTTATATTCAACGTTTTTGGAACACGACGTGACTTCAACCAAATCGCTTTATGTTTTCTGGCGATGTTCTCGAGACTAGAGCACGTCGCTAACCAAAATCTTGACATGTGACAACTTTGACCAAAAAGTGTGTCAACAGGCACTAATATATCCTCTGCATTAACGTAACTAAACTCAAGAACCGAAAACCCAGAAGTCAGAAGAAAGAAGTCAAAGGGTGAGAAAGAAGAAATGTTAGAATAGAAGAAGAAGAAGAAGAATATAAACACATTAGATCAGAAAAGATCAGAATCTCACAACGTAATGAATAAAATATAATATACCAGTACTCTTAATAAGAGAAAACTATGTGTATATACATATATATACATAAATAATCAAAGTACACAAATAGATCAATGCATACAATCATAACAATTTGTTTTTACAATGACAGATAAATACCACACACAAAGCAGAAAGTATAAAATACAAGAAATATAAGAATACATCTCGACTCCAACTCCTTCCCTGTAGCACCAAGCAAATCCAAAGTAGTCTAGAAAAATATATTCGGTTTGATCCAAGCATTAAGAAAAATAGAGTCCAGATCAATTTGAAATAATAGAGTGAGAAAACTCACATCACAATAAATTTAGAAAATCCTTTGAAAGAATGAAACTCTCGCAAGACATGCCCGCACATAAAGATGACACATATTTATCCTTTACGATAACCAAAACACTTCATGTAAAATATCATGATATTACAATAATGTTTAGATCCAAATACTTATGAATCTTATCCAAAATTGTTACATCAACAAAATTCCAACATAATTGATATACAAGTAAAATCATAAAAAGCACATATTGGAGTTTGAATTCTATTCAACGACAAGGTAAGAGACTACATTCCGATTAGTACACCTTTAGGAAAACGTATTGGAGAGATCCAATAGAATTCATGCGGATTAGGATCGGCCAACCCCTCTCTAAATATTTTACGCTCTTGGTTGTGATCAACAACCAACTGCACCCTACAATAATCAAAGGGTCTTTCGATCTATATTGGATGATGACAATACCCTAGTTGGATGCTACCTACTCAGCCCAAAACATATCCTTGTTTTAATCATTACTGGTTATTGAGGCTAAAGACTACGTTTTTACCTTCCAAACATGGCACATACCCCTTTTTAGATACCAAAAGCATATCCTTATTTTAGTCATTACCAGTTCGTGAGGCTAGAGGCTACGTTTTTACCATCCATACATGGCACATACCCGTTTTTAGATACCACATCGCCATTCTGCCGAACTAATTGACGTCCATAAATATACAACCCCTAAATTCATATGTCTCAAAGAATGATGTTAAGCTAAGAGAAGCTGCCTTCTCCGCCAACAAACAGATGTACGTTTGTAAAAATTAATGTACGTGATCGAAGAAATGCAATGTCAAACATCCATCCATACAAGTTGTCCAAGAAATGGGTAAACTAGAGGAACACTTTTACCACATCCTGTCGGGAATAATCCCTAGGATTAGTAATAAGAATCCTTGCATCATGCAGATCCCAAAATGTATGGGCTACTGCTACAGGTACAATCCTGGTAGCTGGCTAGAGATATCAACAAGCAGTCCTTTGCATTTTAAATGTCTACGCCTTCAAATCATAAGCATAAGAATACCTATAATTCCATTTTCAGAGGCAAATCCAGTTCGACGTGGTTTTGGATCTAGTTTCAATCCTAGTTATTCGAATCAACACATTTTAAGTAAAATGGAATTTATTGATAGTCGGTTCTTTAACTATGAAATCATATAGTACATTTAAGTACATCAATAACAACTGCCTTTCAGACCACTTTAAGTTGGTAATTAAATCAACTTAAACCACTCGAAATGACAGATTGTTATTTAGCTTACGGGTTAATATAATCATACACAGAAATTATAGAATAAATAAACTTGCATGAAATGTGAATTGACAGAAAAAATATGTGCATAATTTATGTTTTTAAAAAGAATTTAATAGTGAAACGTGGCTTTAATTGAGGAGAAATTGCATGAGAAAGAAATGGAATGGGAAAGAAGAGGGGAAGAAAGAAATATCATGAAATAACACTATGCTCCCGCTTTCGTACTCTTTTAAAATATTAGTTTCATAATAATTTATATTTCAAATTACGCTCTTTCAATAGTGGTTTCTATTGATAGATTCTTGTTGAACACCATAAGCTAAGCTTTGTGTAAACCAAAACTCCGATACCAAGTGTAGTATCCTGCCTTTTCGACCGCTTTAAGTCGTTAAAAAACTCACTTAAATCGTTCGAAAAAATAGATTGTACTAACCTTAGGGTTTAATAAATCAAATCACAGCACATAAAAGCAGAATATCTCATAGCGGAACAAAAAAAATACAATAATAATTCATGAAGCTACTAAATAAAATTCAAAACTTATACATAATATCATAGTTATAGAATCGAATACAGGAAGTCTAAATACAAGAATTTCTAATACAAAGAAGAAATAACTAGAACCAATATATACAGATGATGTCTTCCGCACTCTCCAGCTTCAAAAGGTGAAATCTTAATACTGCAATACTCGATCTGACACGAGCAATAATGCAAAAATAGAGTTGATTTACTTATATAAGAATGTTAGTCCTGATCCGAGTGTTTTGTTTTTACATTATTGCTCAGATCAGATCGAGTATTGCATTATTAAGATTTCACCATTCGAAGTTGGAGACTGCTGAAGACATCATCTCTGTCTATTGGTTCTGGTTATTTCTTCTTTATATCATAAATTCTTGTATTTAGACTTCCGTTGTATTCAATTCTCTAACTCTGATATTATGCATAAGTTTTGAATTTTATTTAGTAGCTTCATGAACTACAATTGTATTTTATTTATTCCGCTGTGAGATATTTTGTATTTCTGTGTCTGTGATTTGATTTATTAAACCCCATAGTTGAAACAATCTGCTTTTTTGAATGGTTTAAGTTGCTTTTATTACTGACTTAAAGCAATCGAAAAAGCGGGATGTCACAACATCACCAACATAAGCCCCTTTAATTAAATCATACACTAAAATCATTTAATCGATTCTTAAAAATCGATTCCATATACTTACCTCAACGGAAAGAACATATTCACAAATCTCATGTTTTCATCACTTCGAAAATTTAAGCTATACGTTTATCTATTTGGAATAAGTGTATTCATAAAACCATATTACTTTCGCTACTTAGAAAATAGTATTATATACTTAACCCAATGGTATAAGTATAATCACAAATCGTTTATGGACCAAAACAATGTCATGTGATATATTGTTTATTATAAAACCCAAACAGTTTTATTTCTTCTAAATTTTGCAAATTAGAGTTCATAATATCGTTTGAGGGAATGATAATTAAATTTCCAACACCCTCTTTCGTTTTCAAACTCGTACTATCCTTTGGATAACAATGAAGTCGTTCAAGTTGTAGTATTTTATTTAACTCTCAAATCTTGACTAGACAAAATTCTTATGTACAAGATAGATAAAAGTTTGTAAACTCAAGACCCGATGTCTAGTATGTCACAACAAGTAACGTTCTCTATTCATTTTAAATAAGGCTTTATAAGTCATTTCTTGCATTTGAAAATCTCTTTTCAATATAATCATTTTTACTTAATTCATTTTTTGAGTAAACCCTTATTAAAACTCTTTTATTAGCTTTAATATGTTCTATAAAACTTGCTTATAGACTTGGATTTATTAATAAAAATCCCTTTATAAAATTCATTATAAAAATTCATTTAAAAAAATTATTATAAACTTCATTTTTGTTTCTTTATAAAACGTCAAAATTTACCAAGTCTTATTTGACTTTAGATCTAATCTTTTAAAACTCAGGTTGGAATCAAATTAAATCATTCACAATTCACTTATGAATATCTTATTTTTCACAATTTCTACTATAAGATCCAAGATAATTTCGGACTCATTATATAAGTTGAATAAAGTTATTCATTAACTTGTTCACAACCAGTTGAAATCACTTAAAAACTTGTTTATTTATAAAACTTGATTTTATGATTTCATAAAACTTAGTTATGTTTTAATACTCAAAAGCTTCAATTATAAAACATGGCTATAACACTGAAATTTGCTATCCAAATCCTTTTATTATTTCTTTATAAAATTTGATTATAAATATCGATTTATTTATAAAATTTTATTTATATAATTTACATAAAATTCAATTCAAAACCAAGCTTTTGCTATAAAAATAATTTTGTAACTTCAAACTTACACGACGAATCGACGTCTTAAAATCTAAAATTTAGGTCATATGCAACTAATCATCTAACCAATATTGTCTATTGATTTATCAATATTGAATCTATAACAAAAATCATCATTCAAATCAGATATTAACGTTACATATGTTAAACGGTTCAAATGTGTAAAATATGAAAGCGAGGTAACACCCAAAAAATGAGGGATCCTGTTGGATCCCTCCAACCCGT
>JASFAX010003243.1:0-43158 GCA_030737875.1 Allium sativum | reverse complement strand
GAATTGGCGTATCAGAGGGACATCGTCTTCTACGCCATTCTGGTTGTAGTAGGTCATTTGTTCGTATCATTTTCTATATCTATATCTAGTCATTTTTCAATTTTTAATCTTCTTGATTCTCGGTTTCATCATGACTGAAGTACGTAACTCCCGAACGTTTTCCTAAAGAGTCTCTGAAAACCTATCAGAACCAATCAAAGAATTAAACAAAGCTATCAACAAGCCCCAAATCCAATTGATTTCAATTAAGCTCAATGAATCGAACTATTTTCAAAGGAAACTACAAATAGAATATACTGTTAGAGGTTATTGTCTAGATGACTACATTCCTAGTACAAGACCTATACGAAGAAAGTATGTAAGGGAAAATGAAGATAAATTGGTAATAAAAACAAGATTACACAACACGTCAAACTGAGGATAATCTTGTGTGTTCATGACAAACGTCATCTATTAGTGCAACATTATTGCCCCCAATTCATTGGATGTAAAACTACGCGTGAGATTTGGTCAATTGTAGAGAGAAATTTCACAACATATTCCTTTGCTAGAATTATGCACTATAAGAGGCATTTGCAGAACATTAGAAATAAATATGACTATGAATGATCACTAATTCATACTTGTCAAAAAAAGGAGAGCTAATTCAGAATGGAAAGAAATGCAGAAGCATCATTAAAGCTCTAAAATATGCCATAATAACAAGGCCAAAATATCATACATTGTCAATAAGGTCAATCAGTATATGCAGAAGCCTCTAAGTAAACACTGAAAGACAGCGAAACAAACACTCAAATACTTAAAGAGGAACTATTAGTCAAGGCCTCATACTAAAGACAAGAAAGACACTCAATATTATTGCTTATGTCGATGTAGACTAAGGGATAAATAAGGGTGATAGAAAATCCACTACTGGCTATTGTATATTGTTAGGAAAGAATCATGTATTCTTGTGTGCAAAGAAACTAAGCACTCTCTCGAGTTCCATCAATGAGGTTAAATTTTGAAATGTGGACAATCACTACGACATATATTATGTGGATAGAATCTCTACTAAGTGAACACAAGCTCATGCCTGACTACAAAACTACTATATGGTACGACAACCATCAGAGTAGTTTTACTTATAGAAGACAAAATTTTACACTCAAATACAAAATATACAGGGCTAGATCTATAATTTATTCATGACGGAGTCATGTAAGACCAGCTAAAAGTCAGATATATACCTTTATATTACCAAAAAGCAAATATAATTACAATGCCGCTAACCAGTCCTAACATTACCAGACCCAGGCACGAGCTCAGCGTTGTTGAAGCTGATTACAACCTTATACCATAAACTCCATTTTACTTGCTTGAATAACTTGGTAAATTCTTTGGGATTTGGTCAAACCAGAATCTAACTCAATGTCGATGGATAACTTGCTATTTGTTGTCCGAGTGAGGCAGATTCATGAAACTTCTAATAAAAGGAGAGAAGAAATCACCCCAGTCACCGTTTTTCTTATTATCTCCGTCTCTAACAAACCCTAACCCTCGGTTTTTTGTTTGAAAAGGGAAGGGTGTAACAAAGACATATCAATTATGCGTTGGCTCCATCAGATATCGGGCAATTTCGTATTAGACTGCATACTGGTTTATACCTGCATGTCTATTTCCGTATATAAAAAATTCTAGTGTAAACAATGTATTGAAGTTCGACTATCAATACAAACTGCAATTTCATTTTCCTTTACAAATTCTATTCTATTTCTGAATCAACTCAAATACGGTAATTCATACGTTCATCTCAATATAGAAAGTCAACTGTCAAGAAGGTGGCACACGTAGTAAATCATAATTTATTTTTAGCAGTATATTTTAAATCATTTTGACCTTATATTTTCAAATCTGGTTTTATCTCATGACCCGATCCATCTACTTTTATATAAACTTCCCTATTTTGATGTTGAAAAATATCAGTTTTATAATCGTGTTCTTCTCTTCTCCCACCTTTGTTTTTTAAAGGTCCAAGCAATGAAACATTTTTTTGGTTGCTATTCGATCTACGGTCTATGAGCAAGAGATGGGTAATGTTATATGGTTGTTTAATCATGGAGGCAGCCTTGCATATTTCTGATTAATTTGCACTATTTCAACACGATGGC
Organism: Allium sativum; assembly: GCA_030737875.1. Lineage (NCBI taxonomy): Eukaryota > Viridiplantae > Streptophyta > Magnoliopsida > Asparagales > Amaryllidaceae > Allium > Allium sativum. The sequence goes on along the minus strand of JASFAX010003243.1, from coordinate 41,008 downwards.
AAAACGTCTTAAAAAGAGCTTCCTAGTCCGTGAAAAAGGCACAAAGACAACTTCAAATTTCGAAGATTGAGGCAGAGGTACAATAGATTTAAGAAGTTATGGCTTTGATCATTTAAGATCCTGCTAGTTGTAGTGTGAATGAACCATCATATTTAAAGGAGTAAACGTCAAGGGATGGAGACAAAAAAAAGCAAATTTTCCTTATCTCAGGAAGGTGGAGTATGTACTCATAACTAAAAATCTTATGCTACCATAAGATGCAACCCAAGATTTGAAAAAGTAATTGCAAGACAGGATGGATCATGGCTACCATTGCAAAAATTATGTGCTTAGTAACTTGAGTGATGATTTCTATGACTATTAGAACTTTAATAACTCTTCCAAAGGGATCTAAAATGTACAACAAAAGAATTAAAATATTGAGGGTGCAATCTCATGGGCTATTTGAACAGATGATAGATGATATACCAGTGAATGCACGTTGCTCAAGCTTTAGTAAATTGTGCATGAATTTATCTTGGAATGTATGAATTTAAATAAATAGTTTCTAATAATTGATAAATTACACCATTGTTGGAAAGATATTTTATACTTCCTCATGTATAAAAATATGGGATTTTCCATTAAATAATTTAATTACTTATCTTCATATTGAAGAGGAGGCCAAAAAATAGGATAAAAAAGAAGAGTTGTTTGTTGTTTCCGGCAACGACATTAAGAAACCCAAAAATACGATTCTGAAACGAAATGTGAAATTTTTCAAAAATCAAAATTGCAAACATAGTACGAGCTGAAACAACTAGCCTCAGAAAAATAATAATATTCCCTCCTAAATAATGGTACTGTATAATTGTTATTATGTTACAACTATGACAAAGCAAACCATTTGGCATGAAAGTGTAGGAAAAACCAAATCCAATACCTTTAGGCTAATCTGACTGATTCCCTTGAGGCTATGCTTACTAAGACCAACCTAGTTGATTGATCAGAAGGGTGGTGGGTAAAAAATGGAACTTCTCGCCATGTCTACCATGATTGAGAAATGTTTTAAACATATAATGATGTTAATGATAACAAAGTGATGTTCGAAGATTATCACACCTCTATTCATGTCTAGAATTAGGCCTGTGTACTAATAATTTTCCTTTGGAAAGAACTTATTATTGAAAGAAGTTATGCATACTTCAGAGATAATGAATTTTTTTTTGTTTATTGTTAAATAAATCTAGGTTTACTCAAACTATTGGATCTTTTACATCATTAGTTCAAATAGTGTTTTCGTTGGTAAAAGATAAGTTGTAGATGGGTTTATGTTAAATATTGATATGAATAAGGTTAGTAATTCTTCTTAAGTGTTTGGTGATTTTAATATTTGGCGTGTTAGACTTTGATAGGAAAATAAGCACTAATTCATAAAATGAGTAACATAGGTTTAATCCCTAAAGTATCCCTAAGTATAACATCCCTACTTTTTTGCTAAACATTATTCAGATATTTGATTGAGTAAGTCAAGTAAAATAATGTGAGTATGCGACTTGATTAGAGAATAATCCATGTAATGTTGATGAACTAATTAGATTAATTAATAATGGTTTAATAAAAGAAGAAATATAGAAGGGAAAAATTGGAATATGATAGTTTCTATACACAAAAAACTTTCTACATTCTCATTTCCGCAGTTCACATTTTATTTTACAAAACTAGGAACCATGAGATGCTAGTTATTTTATGTAGAGAAGAAGAGAGAAAAGAAAAGGAAAGATGAAATCAAGCTTAGGGAATCAAAGATACTCAAAACTTGGGTAACTTCATTATTTAATCAAGATGAATAATAGTGTTCACTCATGTTTTACGCTTGTAAGTTCAAATTTATGTCTAGATCCGAATCGTTTATTTATTTGTGTTACTGCGCCACAACTACATGATAAGAGATCATTAATGCTTGTCGATGATAAACTGCATTTTCACGCAGTTTTATTACAGGATTTGCAGTAAAACCCTTTTATAATACAACAAAATAGAGATTTCACCACACATTTTTTTGAATTGTCAACACTTTTGCTCATTGGTATATAATAAATTTTCTGGTCCATTACGAACAAAAGAAGGTTACTAAAATATAAAAGCAATTTTTTAAAATTTAAACAGGTCCATGTAACGCTCTACCTCGAGATCCATCCTAATAATGAGTATTACTAAGTAATAGCTGTATATTAGAGGGGATAATAATGTTGATTAGCTGCGGCTATTCATGATCTTATATTAATGAGTATCAAATATGTTGATTGGGTATATAAAATTTTCTTTTTACCTCGGGTGGATCGGTGTACTCAATTCATGTCTGATATATATCTATGACGGCTAACGATCGCACTAAGAATAAATTACAACATATTATAGATAACAGATCACATAATACATAGATAAATCACATAATAAAGCATATACATGTGCTTTATACTTGAATGGTTTACATAAACCACATACATATAAAAACACACCAAAATAATGATATACAAATGACATAAATACATGACTACAAAATAATATATTAGCTCCAAAGAGATACTCCAATACGTATTGGCTAACCACAAGTCAGCCGCAACTATACTCTGAAACAATATGGTCTAACCCGAGTATAAATACATGGGTCAGTTTATGAAACACCCCACCTCCGTTAGGGTCACTCAAAGGGAATGCCCTAATTTTGGTGGAGGTTTACAAGAATAAGTCACAGATACACAAGACATATATATAAAAAAACATATATTTTTGAAACAGCAGAAAACAATAGCAACTTTTATTTCATTAAAATACATGTTACACAAACCATGCCATAATTTGTCTTACAATACTTCCAAAAACATAACACCTTCATAACTGTCTTGATTACATTATTTAAAGAAGCATAAAAACATAAGTAAACTGCATAAGTCCCATAATTGCTGTCCAAAGCCATAGTCCAAAATGAAAAGATCCAAGCAATACATTCTTTCTCTTCAAGCTGGATGTGAAAACTGGTCAAGCTGCGGTATTCCCTCCCTGTGGACCTGGGGGGGGGGGGGAACGAAAGAAAAGAAGACGAAAGAAAAGTAGAGTCAGACATAAAGCCTGAGTAAGTCTAGGATTATTCAGTCTATGAATAAAGAACTGGACATGATAAGTATAAACTGGAAATGGGAAAGCACCATAAACTAAGTTAAGTTGTCTAGAGTCGAATATACTTATCGTACCCCATAATAATCTCTGCATCCATATAAACTAGTTCCCAACAGGCACCCCATATTCAGGGTGAAGTGATCCGTTTCTAATGATCGGCTCCTACTCGCATAGTTACATGTGTCTTACGGCCCCCGATGGTGTAGTTACCTATGCTGGTCCCACCATGGGGTGTATCAAGTCTCATGGTGGCGGCCCGACACAATTCTAGAATGCACAGGTATACTACTGGTGCCCAGTGCCTTATTTTTCTGCGCCGGAGTGTGTGCACGCCTGCACTCCGTTAGAATCTACACTGCCGCACCACCGCCGTCGATTTGACCTCTTACAGTCAGCCCAGTAATCGTGCCCCACCCTGCCTAGTTCAGGGTATCCTGATAAACCTTGTAGGGTTACTGCTGAAAAGCCCCCCCCCCCCCCCCCCCCCGCTACTAGGTTTTCTATTTCTTGCCAACATGCTAAGTTGGTTAAGTGTTTTGTGAACCTAACCCCCAATCAGTCTTTATAGTTTAGCATGTTCCATTTTGATTAAGTATTAATTCAATTTACTTAATCCTATCAATCTTGACTCAGCCTTAATTGTCTTATTAAAGCCTCGACCTCTCACATTAGACAAATGTTGTTGTGGTTGCCTGTTGCCGATTGGGTCCGGGCAGTCTTACGCCACAACTCAGTCTAACCTCGGGTCCTTATTGGGCTCTGTGTTTAACCACCCACATTGGATAGGTATTGTTGTAACTACTGGACAGCCGGGCGGTTCCAGGCAGGTTTACATCACAACTCAATCCAACCTCGGGTTAAACACATCGTATTTTCTAAATTTACATATTTTGTCTCTTTTCTTTTTATATGTAAATATTTGCGGCCCATTATTCAAATTCATCTTTATTGGGTGAAATTTATTTACACCACTTAATTGTTTTTCAAGGTCGTTGGCATGCGTCAAACATGCCAACATATATGTTTTATATTTTAACCCAAACGTCACTACCCCCATTTTATACGTTCGCTACAATATAACGTATGTTGGGTTTAACATTTAAAGCCAACTTAGCCACATGAAAAAGGGGAGGCTTAGAACATGGTGTTTATATATTCTAAGTAACACAAAAAGGGGAGTGTGAACGCATGAACTTGCAACATAGCGAACTAATTAACATAAATTTGGCACTTGTGAACTTGCATTGTAATAGCATATAATCATGGCATAAACATACCTAATCATGAAATCATGGTTTTTGATCTATTCATATAATCATGGCATAAATATACTTAAACATGAAATTATGGGTTTTTAATCTATTCATGCAAACTTGCAATTAGAATGTAAATCTAACTTAGCTATGTGTCACATATATTATCATATGATTTTTGATAACAATACAGGCCTAAAACATGTTTTTAAATTAGGCATAACACCAAACATAGTCTAGTCATGTTCATAGAGTCAACACAAGTTCACAAAGATGCTTACTTTTGTCTCTAATACAAAAGTATGGTTTTACACTTGAATCATGATGCCAATTCCAACATAAATTCACATAAGTCATAATACCCAAATGGATCCAACTACACTAAAAGTGATTATAATATATATTATGTTGGCATAATAGTGAATCATATACTTGCATGAATCTCAAATAAACTACCACAAACATGTAGTTGTTAACTTTCAACATGAATCACATACTTGCAAATATCCAATCGTTATACCACAACATCCCAAATCGTTTAGAATCAAAGCAACATTCAAATATGAATTATTATCACCACAAATCAAATACAATTCTATTTCCCATTATACACAAATCAAAACCAATTATTTATTCACATTGGAATAGCAATCTACTTACAACGTTTGACGAATCTTCAATTCAGGAATCTGAATTCTGAATTTGGAGATGATATCCTTTGTTGTAGGCGTTGTTTTGATTTAGTTGTCGTTGCTTTAAGCTTTTGAATTGTCTCCTAATCGTCTCTCAATTTTGACGGCTACTCCTTGTCTCTCCTCAGCAGCATGACGGTCTCATTCTCATTTTTATTTGTATGAATTAGGGTGAGTCTTAGGTCCTTTTTATAGAGTTTGTGAATTGATTAGGACCGTCGATGGAGCTTGGATTAATATTAGTCGTTCATTTGAAGGAGAGACCAATCAGGAGCTGACACCTAGCCCTAGTGACAAGGCAAGGCTCAGAAATTCGACCAGACCCTGATTAGGCTAGCCAAGACCTGACCAGTAGGTCATTCTCACCTGGACGCACTTGGCAGGTGCGCCAGGCTAAAAATGTACCGGTGCACTTCCCAAGTGCGCCAGTTCATTTCTGTTCTGGCGCACTTCCCAAGTGCGCCAGTGCATTCTGACGCGGTTTCTAGTTTTTCGCCCATCTTCTTTCGTCCATATCTTCTTCATACGATATTCGTTTTACGCAAACTTGAGCTCTATCTCAAGCAGAATTTCGAGACGAATGCAATGGCGTAACCCATTTCCTTTGATTTCATCATTTATAATTAATTATACTTTAATTCGTGAAGATTAACGTTATAGAATTCACGGGGTGTTACAGTTTAGCTTAAACATATCTGTATAAAAGGATAACAATGTGTAATATTATTAAGATAATAATTCCTTTTCGTAAGAATAAGGAATCTCGTAATCATAAATGAACTCAGGTCACAAAAGCGAGATCCCTTTCTATCAGAAAGGCATAATATGAACTAGGAATAACATATTTCATAAAAGGTGAATTCAAGAGTTTATGCAAAGGAAAACTCTTCTTACTGCGAGAAGAGTAAGTAAAAGATGTCACATAGAACATTGGGTCACAAGCAACATGATAATGAGATAATGGAGTTCACTACAAATAACAAGTGTTAGCTTTGAGCAAAACACATATATCATCTTTTAAATTGCAAGGGGAAACAAAACATATACACCAAATTATCATCAAAATACACCAAATATTGCATAATAAACTCATAAGAGTTCAATTCCTCAAAGTGATCACAAATTTTTAATCCTAAAATTATCCATGAGGTTATGATGAAAATTCCCTTATAATATTCCAGCAAAAATGGATCTAAAATCACAAAATCCACAAAAATGGATCCGAAACATCAGAAACTAGTGCACGTGCTTTATAGATAAGCTCTACCATAAAGATTATGCTAAGTACTATATACGTATTCGAGCATCAATCACTACGACCCGTCAGCCGAGTGTATCTTGACCCCCGATAAAGAGAATATGCATATAAGACTCCCCTACCAAGTCTAGCTATAACACCCCATAATTTAATGCATCATAATTATGTAATAAAGATAATTAATTGAGTATTAATTAATAAAATATTCAAAACTGAGTAAAACGGACTTTACCGTTGCATTCATTATGAAACTCTAGTTCAGATAGACTCTTGGTTTTCGTAAATCGGATTAAATATGAAAAAGTTATGAACTAAAGAAGACTGGATCAAATAATATATAATAATTCAAAATAAAATAGGGCATAAAGCAACAGTAAGTGGAAAACACAGCACCTTATCTAGGTTGACACAGGGGTCGACATAGGTCTAAAGCGGGTCGACCCATGTGTTGACCAAGGTCTAAGGCGGGTCGACCCACCTACATGTAGGCCAAGTTCCTATGCCTAAATCTGGATTGTTGCTACATACATGCGCTAACTCAGCTTGAGGTGTACGGTTAGATTTATAAACCTAATATCCAATAGTTTAGAATTATCCCAGCTAATCCATAAATAGGCTAGTGACCTCACCATTTTTCTTACATATAAACATTCTTCATTCTTCTTCCTCCAGGCAATTTCTAAATAAACATAAGAAGAAACTCAGGTGATGCCAAAACATAGATTAAAGGGGATAATTCTAGTTTTTCTGCAACAACAATTTACAAAGATATTTTTTAGATCTTAAAGAAATCACTTGTGTTCTAGTTATTTTTAGATCTGCTATTTAAACGGTATTTTGATAGTATATGATTTAGATCTGAGAAAGTAACAATGTTTATATATGTATATGTTATTGTTTTACTGTCAATTATTTATTCAACTTACAGTTATTATATGTTTATATCTACACCTTACTTCCTTATCCCTTTTTCTGTCTTTTATTTATTTATAGTCTTTTTTATGCCTATTTATTCAGTTTGAGTTTGGATATGTTTTTCTCTTTTTCCTTTTTATTTTACGCCGAGGTAGGCTATCAAGAGCCTAGGCCATTTCCATTAGAATTGCGTATAATTTGGGATAAATTGGAATAAATTGTATTAATAATAAGCAAAATTGGGCATATTATAACCTGAGGACCTTTGATTGTAAATTTTGGGTAATTACGAAAAGGGGAAAATATGCAAATGTGTTAATCTAAATACGTTGAACTTAATTTGTAACAACCCGAATTTTATAACATGTCAAAACAAGAAATCAGGGCATAATTAAATTATAAATTATAAATCAATGGGAATGGGATGCGCCGTTGCGTTCATCTCGGAATTCTGGTTGGAAACGAGTCCGAAATTTCGTAAATCGGAGTCCGTATGACCGAGATATGGCCTCTAGAAGTTTCACGAAAAATCAGAAACGAAAACAGATTTTCGAATTTCAAAACTTAGCCCCAAACGGACTGGGCGGGAAATTTCCCGCCCAGCCCCAGGTCAACTGGGGAGTCGACCCCCCAGGGACCAGGTCGACTGCCCAGTCGACCTGGGTATCGACCTGGGTGTCGACTTCCCTGGTCGGACTAGGTCGGCCTGGTTGCACTTGCATGGTCTTTTGGCTCTGGTTTGGGGGCCTGTGACGATTTTGACGGTTCAGATCTAAACTAGGATTAATCTAAGGGCCTAAACTAGTCCTAACTCCTATAAAAACACCCTAAGACCTAACCTAAATCACTAAAAATCATTCTAGCAACAAAGTGCTGCCAAAATCCTCCTAAATCATGGCCTCCATCTTCATCATTGAGAGCTTGAGAGTTCTAAACTAAATCTAAGGAAAGGGAGCAATCTTTCTCCATCAAATCAAAGGAGCTACTTATTTCTCAAGGCCTCTAGTGTTGCTACATCATTCCTAGAGCTTCTACATCAAATCAAGGGAGTAGAGCATCATTCCTACACCATTCTACGACAAATGCTTGCTCATAATTCTCTAGCCACGCTTTGTAAGTTCTAGATGCTTTTAGATTGAAACGATAACTTGAATATGACATGTGATAAAGTTGAAATTGAATCTATGCATGATAATCGATCCATACTCATCTTGTTCATTTTGGATCTTAACCTTTGGGGGATGTTGCTATGACATTAATTTGGACCTATGCATGTTGCAAATCACTCTTTCATATCCTTGTTATGCATGTAATAATGTTTTTCTCTCGGATCTTGTTTTATGCAAAGTTTCTACCTTCCCCTATTTATTTTCTTTTGATGAACCTTGGTCGATTTCGGACATAGGCCTAAACTACGATTTACGTGCGATTTGTATATGGGGGAATATTGGGATTTCACCTATTTGGATATAGGTGTGGGTGTTCGAATTTGTGCATAACATGAACAAGGAAAATTTGGGGTATTGCCAATGTAATTTGCAAGTTTGGGCATACATGAATTGGCACATGAATTAAATCACTAATTTTGGGGACTATGTAAGTTAAATCAAGGGATTGGGCTTACGTAAATTAGGCATAAGTGGAATTGGGAACATGAACCATGATGTGGGTTTATTTGGGCATGAACGTGACAAAAATGTAACCTTGGCTAGAAATTGATTTGGGTAAATTGGCATTAACTTGACATACATGCAAATAGGCGAGATTTGGACACATGGGAAGTGGCTAGAATTGGGTACACATTTTGATGGACATGTAATTGGGAACTTGGGAATATGCTTAGTAATATGTAAAGTAGGGATTTTGACTTAGATGACACATATGTAATTAACAATCTAACGGATGCCTTCGACACGAGGTTAGACTTGAGTTGTGGTGTAATTCTGCCCGGAACCGCTCGGCATATCCAGTGACCACAACAATAATAGTCTAATGTGAGAGGTCGTAGGCAAAGATTAGATTATGGTAATGCTTGAACCCGAGGTTGGAATGGAGTTGCGGTGTAATTCTGCCCGGAACCGCCCGACATATCCAGTGACCGCAAATAAGTCCAATGTGAGAGGTTGATGCATTAGTAAATAATAAATGAATATGACATGGACGGGTGGGTTAAGTAACTTGATTAGACTAATGAAACTTAACCAAGATGACATGGACGGGTGGGTTAAGTAACTTGATTAGACTAATGACACTTAACCAAGATGACATGGACGGGTGGGTTAAGTAACTTGATTAGACTAATGACACTTAACCAATATGACATAGACGGGTGGGTTAAGTAACTGGATTAGACTAATGACACTTAACCAATATGACATGGATGGGTGGGTTAAGTAAAACCTGACTTGACTTCTTGATGACACTTAACCATATAACACGATTAGAGGATGGGTTAGCCTAACCTGAATGGGTCGATAACACCCGACTAGTATAACGCGATGCATGGTAAGGTTAAGTAAACTAAAAAGGGTAACACTTGACCGTTATAATTTGATTAGGGGATGGGGTTAAGTCATGAATCGCTTGAATATACTTAACCAATCTAACATGATAATATGATGGGGTTAAGTCATGAATCGCTTGAATATACTTAACCAATCTAATATGATAACTTGATGGGGTTAAGTCATGAATCGCTTGAATATACTTAACCAATCCAACATGATAACCTGATGGGGTTAAGTCATGAATCGCTTGAATATACTTAACCAATCTAACATGATAACTTGATGAGGTTAAGTCATGAGTCACTTGAATATACTTAACCAAACCAACACGGTAACTTGATGGGGTTAAGCTTAAATATACTTAACCAATTTGACACGATGATTTGGATAGGGCTAAGTCATGAACCGCTGGAATACGCTTAACCAACTTGACACGTGATTCGTAGGGCTAAGCCATGAACGTGAATGACAACACTTAGCCAATCTTGACACGACATGTAGACGGGTTAAGTCACGAACTTGAATGACCACACTTAACCAACTGGACAACTAGACTGATAGGGGTTAAGTCTTGAATTTAGATGACAACACTTAACCTACTGGACGGAAACCCTAGTTACGCAGTCCTTTTCAGCAGTAACCCTCTTGGACGTGTCACGATACCCTAGGGACTAGGCTAGGGTGGGGCACGATTACTGGGCTGATTGTAAGCGACCAAAACGACGGCTGAGTTTGGTGCGCCATTGTAGGTTCAGGCAGACTATGGTCGTGCACGTAGTCCGGAGTTGAAAAAGTAGACGTGGGCACCAGGAGTTGTACACTGTGCGTGCTTGGAATGGTGTCAGTGGTTGACACCCTAGGGCTTGATACACCCTAGGGTGGACCTAGCACAGAGTAGCTACATTTGTGATTGAGCTGTATGACACTGACACACGATGAGATAAGACTTGTATGGAGCCGATCACTTAGATCGTTACGTGGAAAAAGGGCGTTGCTCGATAGGTAGCATAATCCCTAGTGGTCCTAGGTGGCGTAAACCCTGATCGAATCCAGAAAGCGTCCAATAGGTAGCATAATCCCTAGTGGTCCTAGGTGGCGTAAATCCTAGATGAACATGCGATAATTCATGATAAGAGAATCTGGCCAGAATAAGGATGGCAGTCCGAGCGATTTCAAGAATGGTGATACTACGTTGTAGTGGTACAGAATAACGTGATGGAACTCGTACGATATACGGCAAGGGACTATACATATACATGGAAGGGATGATACGAGTTAGGATGATAGTACGGTTGGTGCAGAGGACGTTAGACATGCGATGCTATTCCGAGTTTATCTTGTTACCTTGGTTATCCTGTTACCTTGGTTATCTTGTTACTTGGGTTTATCTTGTTATCTTAGTTTGATCTGTTTATCTTGTCATCATGTTTATGTTCACTTTCAGTTTATACATGTCATGTTACCTTTACCTGTTTTTAGGCTGAAAGTAGCTAGGACTTACCAGTCTTTATGACTGACCCCGTTTTGTTTCGCCTCTTTTTCTTCCGTTCCCCCCCCAGGTTTACAGGGAGGAAATGTTGCTACTTAGTGCGGATTTTCTGCTTCAAGATCATCATCTATGGCTTGGACTTTTCTTGGCTATGGCTACTTTACTGTTTTACTTGGGGAATAATTTATGACTATGGTTTTATGCTTCTTTATTATTGCAAGACAGGTTTCGATGTAAGTAATTGAACGGCACTTTAATGTAAAAGGTTTTAGACCTTACTACTTTTATTAAGTAATGAAATCATGTTTTCTTCCGCTGTTTCTATATGTTCCGTCTTGTAATATTTCTGTGCTTGTTTACCTAGATAATACACCACCAAAGCTAGTGCATTCCCTTTGTGAGTGACCCTAGTGGAGGTGGGGTGTTACATAATTTAACATTGAGTAGAACATTTTAGGGAAAATATGTGGATAAGATGTACTTGCATAAAACGAATTACTGTAATTCATATATACATCTGAGCATTTCCTTTTCTGTTTTTGGGGTGGGGTTGTACACAAAATAATATTGATAGGAAATGTCATTTACAACCATGCTTATTAATGAACTTAAAACTACACGTTAAACTATTAATTAATAAGCTAAGAGGTCCCAAGTCTTGTTGTTTATATCTGATTTTGGGAGTCTTAATTACTAGTTACTTAGGGTCACAAGCCTAGGGAGTGGCTTGTGTCAATCTTGTTGTATGTAATCTGTATTAGTCAATATCCCTGTTGGTATCATAGAGAGGCCTGACACTTGGTAGGGGCAGGCATGCTTTACTGATTTGGATTGTAAGAGCTTCAAAGATTAGAAGTTGGGTACGAGTGCATTTTGGCATAATCATGTCGTGTGCATGGGTCCGATTAAGGGAAACTAACATGTTGTAACACCAGGGAATATGGCTATGTCTTATAAGATGACCGGTTAGGACTAATATCTCCTGCTGTCGTGGCTAGCATAGGTTATTTGCGTTTGTAGCGAGCCAATCGCATGGGTAGTAACTAGGGTAACACCTAATCCTGATATTCTAGTAGTCGGTACATACCTGTTCTTGGGATATGAATGAAAGGCTTGCTTGATTTTTACCTTGCCTTGTTATCTCACTTACTTCGTACTTGTATATTTTACTATATTTTCATATCTAGTACCGTTTATTTGTCTTGATACTTCTTATCTTATGCTTATGCTGAAAATCACTAAAACTCACTAGACTTTATGTCTGACCTATTTTGTTTCCCTCTCTTTCTTCTTTTCCCCTCTTAGGTTCTCAGAGTGGTGGTGGACAATCATAGTGACCGCGACTTTATTCATCTTGGACTTGGATTACTTCTCTTTCCATGTATTACTTCAGTTTCTTTTATGATTATTGTTACAGCATAGAAGGATATTATTTTATGGTTTTGTACTCTGATAATTTATGAGATGGATGTTTATGACTTTATGACATTGATGGTTCATTTAGAAATGTAATGTTGAATTGGGTTTGAAATAAAAGTTTAAAAGGTTATTTTCCGCTGCATTTTATATTCTGTCTTATTACAATTAGCCTCTGTATTATTTCTGTGCTTCACGGAACTTAATGCATCCCAATATGGGTGACATTAAGGGACATGGGGTGTCACATTTGGTATCAGAGCCTAAGGTTACAAGATTAGAGAAAAAGTTTTTAAAAAGGCATTTTTCAAAGTAAAGATTTTCAAATAAAACCAATTTTTGAAAAATATATCCCCTCAAGTCATTTACAATATTCCTTCGATCTATTTCTGAATCCTTTTTTCAATTCTTTTTCAGCATCTCTGGGGATCCTAACCTTCTCGAGGGCATTCCACTTCCGACATGGTTTCGTAGATATTTAATGGCTACGACACTTGCCGAAGATGCAAAGCAATGCCCCACCCCCAGCTATAGTAATTGTAGCTCTACCTCATCCCATAGTCAACTTTTATAAGCTTTGTAAGGACTTTTGTGTGATGGGAGGCAAGCCATTTCGTGGTATTGGGAGTTTGGTGGAGGCGTTCAATTAGCTTAGAGAAATGGAGAATGTGTTTGAATTTTTGAGCTCAATGATAGGAGAAAGATTCAGTTGGTTGCTTGGCAACTGAAAGAGGAAGCTTCATACTAGTGGGTGGTGACTCAGGCAGGGCAGGTGGTAGCCACTTGGGATGAGTTTAGGCGTAGATTTGAGGTGAAATTCTTTTCGCAAGTAGAGGAAGGGATGCAAATGGAGAAGTTATTAAATTTGAAACAAGGAAGCATGATGGTGAAGGAATATGTTAACAGCTTTAACCAACTAACAAGATTTGGTTTGGATTGGGCACTCCTCATAAGAAGGCATTGAGGTTCGCGCAAGTATTATACCAACCACTGCAAGGACTAGCACTGACCCATATCCCAATGGGAGCGACTTTCGAGAGGATAGTTGACATGGCCTTGATGCATGGGGATGGTAAAGTGGAGAAGAAAGAAGATAAGACCGAGGAGGAAAAACCTAAGGCTGAGAAAAAAATGGTGGCCCAAGATGGGGCGGTAAAGAAGGGAGGAAGACCTAGCAAGGACCAGATCAAGACAGAGGTTAAGTCTTATGGCTATGGAAATTTGGGGCACTTTGTAAGAGACAATAAGAAAACAAAGAATTCTTGTTTCAATTATGGTAAAGTTGGACATTTCACTAGGAAATTCCCTAACAAGCAAGGTCAGAAGGTAGGATCATCCAGAGGATAAGTTCATGCTCTAGAGGCTGGTGGACTGGATCGTGTAGGAAAGTCACCGCTGAAGGTTTGATTTCTCTTTTTGACTCTCTTATTAGGACTCTCTTTGATTCCGGTGCTTCTCACTCATTCATATACAATTCTATGGTAGATAATCTGCACCTAAACACTAGTGCTGTTTCTGATCCTGTTGTAGTCTCAAACCCCAAAGGATGTACGACTCACTTGTCTATGTTTTGTAGGAGTTTGAGAATTTATATTATGGGCGTAGAATTTGAATGCACGCATATATTTTTGGCTTTATGGGTTACAGACTTATTCTAGGAATGGACTGGCTAGCCATGTATTGTGCCATTCTAGATTGTGAGAGGAGAGTTATTAGACTTCTAATGTTCCATCATAGAACTCTCGAGATATCTTGTGACCTAGGGGGTCAGTTATGCTCAGTTTCCTAGATTCCCTTGATGCTTCCATTAACTATCGTTGATCAATGCCCATAGTTAATGGTTTTTAAATGTGTTTGATGAGGTTAGAGGATTACCTCCTAAATGAAAGAAAGATTCCCTGATTTACATGGTGGAGATTGCGAAATTAGTTGCTTTACTAGTGTGCCACATGGCCCCTAAGATGGGGGGATCAACAAATAAGTAGGCAAGTTATTGGAGAAAGGTTTCATTAGATGGAGTATTTCTAAGTAGGGAGCTATGGTCGTCTTTGCAATCAAGGTAGACAACTCTCTTCGTCTATGCATGGACTACAGGGAGGTGAATAAACTCTCTTCATCTATGGGATTACAACGGCTTATGGTAGAGGATGATAGTATTGACAAGATGGCTTTTATGACTCTAGACGATTTGTTTGAGTGGTAGGTCTGCCTTTTGGGCAGACTAATGCACCCGCATACTTTGTGGGTTTAATGAGTTGGGGGTTTACGAAGTATATGAACAAGTTCGTGGTGGTTTTCATGGACAATATTCTGATTTTCTCGAGGACCGAGGAAGAGCATGCCATAAACTTAGAGGGGGTTCTCAGCACTCTCAGATCGCATCAGCTTAAGGCTAAGTTTTCTAAGTGTCATTTCTGGGGAAAGGAAGTAAGGTTCCTATGGCATGTATTCTCCAAGAAAGGAGTAGCAGTGAACCCTTCTAAAGTGGCGTAGTTCAAGATTGGAAAGCCCTTAAGAATCCGACAGTGGTTAAGAGTTTCTTGGGGTGGCGGGTTACTACAGAAAGTTCATTAAGGAATTTTCTTGGATATCAGCTCCGCTCACCCGTCTGACAAACAAGAATTTGGCTTTCGCATGGAGAATTGATAACGAGGATGCATTCTAGATGTTAAAGAGGGCTCTGACATCAGCCCATGTTCTGACTCTTCCCGATGGTAGCAAGTTGTTTGCGGTCTACATAGATGCTTGTGGCATGTGATTACGTGTTGTTTTGATGCAAGAAAGTACGGTAGTCTGTATAGAAGAAGGAAATAAAGAGTTCACGAGAAGAGCTACACCCCATGACTTGGAGTTGGCTGCAATAGTTTTCACTTTTAAGTCTTGGCAACACTGTTTACTTAGAGAGAGGTTTGAGCTATACACGGATCACAAATCGCTCAAATATTTGTTCTTGCAAAAGGATCTCAATTCAAGGCAGCAACAATGGATGGAGTTCCTTATGTCCTACGATTTTGAGATAACTTATACCTCAGGAAAGAGTAATGTGGTTGCGGACGTGTTGAGTAGGCAAAGGGTTACAGTCTTTTGTTCGTAAAGAGGTAGAGCTTGGAGTTTATCTCGACATTTCATTTTAGGCCATCTACAGATTTTTCGCTTGGTTTATTGGCATCATTGGAGGTGCGACCTACTCCTATGGATCGCACTGGATCCATGCAATGTAAGGACAACAATTGGTGGACATCTTGGATAGACTTAGTACAGGAGAGGCCTCTAATCAGCTAGCTAGATATTATGTGGATGAGAAAGGGTGGCTAAGACGAGATGGGAGATTATGTGTTCCCAGAGGTTTGGATTTGTTAAGATCATTTCTTGAGGAAGCTCATCACTCTCGGATGACCATCCATTCGAGCGGTGACAAGATGTACCAAGACATGAAGCGAATTTTTCATTGGACTAACACGAAAAAGTATGCTGCGAAATTTTTGTCCCGATGTTTGACTTTCCATCAAGTTAAGGCTGAACAACAGGAACCCGGTGGATTGCTTCAGCCCTTGGTTATCCCATAGTGGAAATGGGAGAGCGTCTTTATGGACTTTATTGATGGACTACCCAGATCGAGGAAGGGCAACACGATTATATAGGTGATAGTAGACATAGTTACTAAGAGTGCTCATTTTATCCCCGTCAAGAGCAAGAGGATAGCAACTTAGCTAGCATCGGTATACCTTAGAGAGATTGTCCGACTTCATGGGATACCTTCCAGTGTAGTAAATGACCGTGACCCCATCTTCATGAGTGAATTTTGGAAGTGCTTGCAAGAGGCACTCGGTACATAATTACGATTAAGAACATCCTACCACCCACATACCGATGGATGACTGAGAGGATCAATAAGGTTTTTCAGGATTTACCAAGACTGTGTATCATAGACTTCGGAGGGACTCGGGAGGAGCATCTCCCATTGGTTGAGTTTGCATACAATAATCATTATCAATCGAGCAAACGGATGGCGCCCTTTGAGGCACTTTACGGATGGCCATGCAAATAGTAACACCCCATATTTTAAAAAACTCTATTAACAATAAATTAAGGAATACTTAAGTGAATATTCGAAATTAAGTGAAACGGACTATGCCATTTCGTTCGTCTTAGAATTCTAGTCAAAATAAACACCTGATTTGCGTAAAACGGACATCATATGAAGAATATATCAAGGTTTGAAGTTTATAAGCATATAAGCTACTTATATATAAACAAAAAAAATCCAGAATTCAAATTAATTCAAAATCAGAAGGCGCGGGACAGAGCGGGAGTTCGACCCGTTAGGGGTCGACCCTAGTCCCCATGGTTGTCGACCCCATCAAGAAGGTGTCGACCCCATCAAGGGGGTGTCGACCCATGTGTTGACCCTTGGGTCGACACACTAGGGGGGTCGACCCCCATACGGATCTGGGCAGATCCCTGCCTCCAAACATGGACTGATTTCTAGCCTAGATTCATTGGCTGATGGCTATAAATAAAACCTCATTCTCATTGTTTTATTCATTAAAAAACAATGGCGACAATGAGTTTGCTATACCTATTTCTGTCAACAGCAAGAGTTAGACAAATTCAGAGATCTGTGCTATGTCATCTACGTTTATTCCCCATTCTTTAGATCTAATCACAGTGAGTTTTTGTTGCTTTTAGATATAAACACCTAAAATGTAATCTTGACATGTATATGAATTTGGATCTAAAACTATGCCTAAGTATTTCTATTATCATATGTTCATTAGATCTGTTCACTACACCAAAAACACCATATTACAACTTTAATTTTACAACGGTGGTAAAAGCACCGTTGTAATAAATGTTTTTAACAACTTTTTCCAGAGAAGTTGTAATAACCTTATTTTTAACAACTGTGTTATTTTGACAGTTGTAATAAAAGACTATATTTTAATATAATTAACAATATTTCTTCCTTGCCAGTTGTAAAAAATGCATATGTTGAAAAAGGTGATATTTTCCTTTTTCTATTTAAATAGTACATTGATAATTATAATTATTAAATAACAATACTTAATATTCAATTATTAAATAATTAATAAAATTATTAATAATTGATCATTACTATCTAATAATAATTAATTTGAAAACATGCAATAACTAATATTAATAATAAAGTAATAATTTGAAATTAAAAATGATTATTTAAAATTTCAGAATCACTAACAAGAAGTGATAACTAATAATTAAGAAGTAATATTAGTTAATTAAAAGGTAATATTTAATATTGTAACAAAAAATTTCAAGCTACTTTTATATAATGTTTTAATATAATTTTTAAAGAAAAATGTAGAAAAGGAAAATAATAAATTAATTAGTAGTTATTATATATCATTTAACTTACCATATTAAATGGCTTTCAAAATGATATATCCATATTAAACCACTTTCAAAACAATTTCACCAAATCTTAAAATTTTTGCGCCATTGCTGAAAGTTCTGGCTCCAACGCCAAAAAATGTCCGTACACACCTATTCAAATTTTAAAACTTTCATCTGCCATTGTAAAAAAAATTTGGCTCCAATGTGATAACCCAAATTTTATAGCCCTAAAATTATCTCATTTTAGCAGTAAATTTATTTCATATAATTGTGAGTGGTTAAAAATAGTAGAAAAAATATACATGTTAGTTTGTATGTTTTATTTAACTTGTAGAAATTTGCTTAAGTATTATAAAAGTTGGTTTAAAGTGTTATAAGCCAAATGTAAACCTAGGGGAAAAATAGGTAATTGGCAAATAATAAAACCTAGCCGTATTGCCATGAAAACAATCGGCCGACCTCATTTCATTTATCTCGTTCACTACGAAATGGAAAACTTAAAAATGGCTGAACCCTAGGAAAACCGAATTTGGGAAAATCAAAAAAAATCGATCATCTCACATCGAAACAAAGATGGATTCATGATGGAGATGTACTCGAGAGAGGGAGTAGCGAGACTAGGAGAATCTCGAGGCCAAATCACAGATTCGAAGGAATGAAATTGAGATCTGGAAGCACGCAAGTTAGGTGAGTGTATTTCCTTTTTTCCTTAGTAGAAAGTCCTTTACAGGCAGCTATTTAATCATTCATTCCACTGTAGGATCATTGTAAATAAATATGAATGTTAGTTATGTGATTCAAACGTTATTTGGATGATTTGTGTTGATGGATGCTATATTAGTTTGAATAACATGCTGTTTAGCTAGTGATTGAATAAATCCATGGTGAAGCAGAAAAAGAGGTTTTATAAACTGATTGGGTTTTATAAAATGATTTGCATAAGATTATATTACCCAACCCTATAATTTGCATAACTATGTTTGTGTGAAGTAGGCTATATATGTATTATAACAATACTAGTTGGAGCATACCCAATTTATGAACCGGAGGGCAATGAATTAAGGAGGCTCTATAATAAAGTGATATTATTAGTTCAATAAGATTCTTAAAGGGCCACTATGACTTGTGTTATGGAATGCCAGATTAGTTGAATGGCATGATAAGTCAGATTAAACTAAATTTCTTAGTCATGCTGCTATACAGTGATTATTGATTTCATTGTTGCTGGTGTGATATATTCGACTATATGTTTGAAATATATTGTTATGCATTGTTTATTTGATTTATTGGATGATATAAGTGTACATGGTGACATGTGCACATATTGGATGTATGGTTGGTGTTGGTGATTCATTTTAGATGTGTTTATATAAAATCTGAAATTGAATGGATATACACAAACACACACACACATCCTGATTGATATGTAGATAATCTTGCTGCTCATAATTGGTGGTTGAATATATATTGGTTAAATCACCAAACTACATTTACTGTGTTGATGACCTGACATGTATGTGTCCACCCGTTTAAGTATATAAGATAAGTATGCTATGAATAGTGTATACCACTTTCTGGAGCTAACTAGTTTGATTTATACCCTGCATTGTAGCTTAGGATCAGTCAACTGCTTGATCAAAACAATGTTTAAGGTGTTTTGCTGATTTGGAAATGGTTCGAAAAGTGATTCAAAAGTGGATACATTAGTTGGCGTACTATAACCAGTTATTTATATACCTTTTGTTCAGATAGTTTAGTGTGTATATGCATATTATATAGAGAACGTATGACCAGTTACCCCTTTGCTTGGACCGTCAATGATTTGTGTAATATTTAATGACACACAAACAGTTCTATACATATGTTTATGTAGTTTTGATCAGATATGGAGTTACTTAAACTATATAACACACTAGAAAATTGTACATAGAGCATTACACATTAAAAACCTATCTTTACATGCTAGTTTGTGTATGTTTATACCCAGTATCAAATTGTTGGTTGACTTGCCTACTTATAACCATAGGCAGTGAATACATGAACTATTATCAAATTGTTTAGACATTATAATATGTGAACACATAATTATTGGCATATATTGGTTAGGCAGTTTATATGCTTTTTGATGGACTTAGTTGAACTGTAAACCATATTTCAACAGTACGCTTTGAACACCATACGCTATGAAATACACTCATACCAGATGTGTTATGTCTGACCCTGTTGACTGCCCATGCAATCTTCTGGGGTGTCTCATTCCAACGAGACAGTCTAGAGAGTTTGTTTTACAGGTATAGGAGCACTTTCAACTAAATTGATGGATTAAAGGAATAGGTTGTTAAATGCTTTGGAATTGTTAGGTAGAGGCAGTTTGAATACATAAAAGATTATAGTCTGTTAAACTGTAACTTGGTATATTTTTGGTCGTGTAAATTAAGAATGGGGCTTGTATTTGTTTAATAATAACATTGTATGTTCTTCAGTAATTGTTATTAGCTTATGTAAATGCATGAGAGCTTCTAGTGTAAAACAAAATGAATGATTTGTATTCTGTGAAGTTGAATTGAGACATTCATTAGTTTACATCCTTGCTGGAAGATATCAGGCCATGCCATGTAAAGTCAATATGTGGTATTGGTGAATGTTTTCGACTTCACAGTGTTACATTGTTATATATATATATATATATATATATATATATATATATATATATATATATATATATGGTTTTGCAGATTTGAAGATGCACTTTTAAACGTTGCATCTGTCAAGTTAAAAATGTATATTATTATAGTGCTGCAAGCACATTCATAGGTTTAAGGATATTTTATTTATACAAATTTAATGATAAACCTATGTTTTGTAATTGTTAGAAAGCCATGATTGTTTGTGCATATTGTTTTAGTAGCTGGTGCACTCTAAATTATGTCCCTGTTATACCCAACGTAAGTATGTAAGCATCCCTAAGTTTATATCCATTTGAAAAGAAAAATTCATACTGCGACAAGTTGAAATGATCAGTATGAAAGGTAAGTGATTTCATGAAGTAGAAATACACTAGTTAATTTGGTTCATATTTATTCGCATAACTCTATGTATAATGTACAAGTTTTATACTTAAATATATAGAGTGTTAACTGTCGATAGTCGTACATATTTTCATACAGAGTGTTGGAAAGTTTTACTAATACAAATTACCTGAACGATGCTGGTGCTACTGCAGGTTGGCACAAAAAGTTTGTCTGATGAAGAAAATCGAAACTACAAGTTTTGATAAGACATTGGGACCTTGGGACATAGTTATAAGTTTTGAGTATGTGGACAAAACTATTTTCATATGTATTTTTTTGTGTTATCGATGTATATATATTGGAATGGTTATGTTTTTTGTAAAGTTTAGCTAGTGATGTGCATTATGTGCATGACTAATGTAGGTTGTTTTGTTGGGTATGTATGTATTGTGTTTTGTCTATGTAAACAGTAAGCGTATTATGTAAAAAAATGATGAGAGTTTGAAGAAAATTAATATATTGTTTTGGTTTATGTTTTAAGTTTGTTTGATATTTTTAGTTTAGTAGATAATATCTTCTGAAATGAATTTTATTAGTAATACGTATATAATTTGCGGGTATACTACAATTGTAAAAATAATACTCATAATAAAATATATCACAACCATTATAAACAGTTGTAAAAATTATAACAACAACAGTGCATAATAGTTGTAATAAGGTTTATTACAACAGTGTAAAACAGTTGTAAAATATACATTTCACAATGGTGCCGCAACGGTGCAGAAAAGTTGTAAAAGATTTCAGTCTATTACAACTTCTTAATAGACGACGGTTGCCCCACCGTTGTAAAAAGTCTATTACAACTGTTTTCCACCGTTATAATATGGTCATTTTGTTGTAGTGGTTCTTATATGCCTATCTTGTCATTATTCCCAATTCTGTCACTATATGCTTATTCAGTTGCTATGCCTATTTCTGCCATCATATGTCTATCATGTTATTTTGCTTATTTCTGTTCACTTCCCTTCTTCTTTTCCCTTTTTATTTTATAGCCATACTACCTTCAAGCCTAGGCACACTGCTGAAATATGCGAACGTGTGAAATTGGGAACGAGGGGAAACATTAAAATTGAGGCATAACTTTTATTGGGAAATTTGGGCATAACTTGAATTGAAAACATGAACATGGATTTAGGGCATAAACCAAACTATGATTAAAGATCCTAATTTGGGGTATATGGTACATGATGAATATGACTTGGGAAAGTGGCATGAAAACCTATAATGAAATATGAATTATTTTTAAAGAATGAATATGCCAAGATTTACAGTAGTTAGAAATTGTAACTGTTCTTAGACACGAGGTTAGATTACACTTGTGGTAGAAGCCTGCCCGGAACTGCCCGGCATATCCAACATCTACAAGTGGTAAATCTAATGTGAGGGGTCTATGTAACACCCCGAATTTCGGTTAATGCTAAAATTCACTAATTGCAGAATAAATAATCTCAGATGTGAGAATTGGGGGAAACGGGCTGCGTCATTGCGTTCGTCTCGGAAAAATACGCAGAATAGAGTCCGAAATTTTGTAAATCGGAGTCCGTATGGCCCAGTTAAGGCCCAATGAAGTTTGCAGAAAATTCAAAGCTAAAAACAGATTTGAAAATTCAAATTCAGATTTTAAAATAGAACCAGCAGGGCCTGGCGGGAAAGTTCCCGCCCTAGCCATGTCGACAGGGCTGTCGACAGGCCTGTCGACTGGGGGGTCGACTTGCCTGTCGACTTGCCTGTCGACACGGCGTGTCGAGCCAGAGGGACTGGGTGCACCTGGTCTGGTTTTCTGGCTAGGGCTGGGTTCTAGAGATTTCCGAAATCTAAGGGTCCTAATCTAATCTAGGGTTAATCTAAGGGCCTAAAACACTCACCTAATCTATAAATACACCCTAAACCTACCCTAATCCATACTAAAAATAGAATTGAGGGCTACATGCCGCCAAATTAAATCTTAGAAGGAGCCTCCACTAATTTATGAAGAGGGTTGCAAGCTAATCACTCTCTAATCAACCTCTAATCCATTCTAAGCATCTTAATCTTCTTCATTTGGAGTGCAAATTTGCTAGTTGTGAGTTTCTATCACTTTAATGATCAATTACTGAACTAAGTAGATGAGATATGATGAGATCATATGGTTTTGTTTGGGGATTAATGGATTTTAAGTCATATGACATGATGTTAGTTTGCTAATGTATGTGGGTTATGCAAGTTTTGTGTTTTGTGATCATATGATTAATATGCATGTTACATGTATGATAAAATGCAAGTTACATGTATGATAATTATGCAAGTTGTATGTTTCTTCATATGCAAGTATGTTATGCAAGTTCATATGCAAGTTTATGAGTTCATATGCAAGTATGTTATGCAAGTTCATATGCAAGTTTATGAGTTTATATGCAAGTATGTTATGCAAGTTCATATGCAAGTTTATGAGTTCATATGCAAGTATGTTATGCAAGTTCATATGCAAGTTTATGAGTTCATATGCAAGTATGTTATGCAAGTTCATATGCAAGTTTATGAGTTTATATGCAAGTATGTTATGCAAGTTCATATGCAAGTTTATGAGTTTATATGCAAGTATGTTATGCAAGTTCATATGCAAGTTATGTGACATATTATATGCAAGTCATGTATTTGTTAATATGTAAGTTTATGTGACATGTTATACAAGATTATATGCAAGTTATGTGTTTGTTAATATGCAAGATGGCACCTTTGAAACATGTTCATACATATGCAAGTTGACACCTTTTATATGTGTTATGTCATGAGAACGAAATCACGTGGGAACGATGGGGTTAATTAAATACATATGTTAATAAGATTGTGTGAAATTAATATAATTATGCATAACATAAAATAAATGAACATAGTATGGGAATTTGCCTATTAAGTTAGGTGTACCCATACTATGTGTTGGGAATTTGCCTATTAAGTTAGGTGTACCCACACTTTGGAGTTGGGAATTTGCCTATTAAGTTAGGTGTACCCATATTCCTAAAATAAACATGATAATTAACACAAATTATGGGGGTGATTAATTAGGAGTAATTAATCGATTGAGACACAAGGTTGGGCCCGTTTGTAGTGTAAGACTGCCCGGAGTTTACCGGCTTAACCAGGCATCTACAAATGACGGTCCAATGTGAGGGGTCTTAATCATAAATTAAATACGTAACAAGGGTAAATGACACGAGGTTGGACCCGTTTGTAGTGTAAGACTGCCCGGAACCTACCGGCTTAACCAGGCATCTACAAATAACGGTCCAATGTGAGGGGTCCTTTACACGGTTACGATGTTAATCAATTAAGAAACACTTAACCAGATAATCATGTAGTGGGTCATGGGGGTTAAGTGGGTACCTTGGGTGGTATGTGGAAATTGCTAGTGGTTGCCAATAGAAAATATGATTAAATACTTAACCAAGAGGAAACATGTAATTAAACATGATTAAAGGGTTAAGTGGGAAACACTAGTGTGTGGGCCAAGCTTAGGGGGATGGCTTGTGCTGGGGGCCCATTTCAACCAATATCCCAAACGTATCTTAGTGGGCTCGACTCTAGTCGAGTGACGGGACACGCATATTGGGCTTGACTATAAGAGGCCAAAATGGGTTAGCGGTGGCAACGCATGACCAACGGGTTTCATATGCGTGTGTGGACCCGGGCTGGTAAATAAGACGTTGTTGCATCGTGTAGATAAAAGCCGTGCACCGTTAATTTTATCAGGTTGCCACGTTGGGGAATGGTACACCCCACGGTGGGGCCAGCACGGGTATCTACGTTAGGGAGCCGATCGAATGGGAGTAGTGTGTACACCTAGTGGATTGTAGGGCCCCGTGGCGTCTACTTAGTCACCTAGGGGTACGCGAGAACTATTAAGTTAATTTTATAAGTCCATGGGTGGGATCAACCTTTAAGTTAGGAATGACTGGTGTGGTGCAGTTTAGTAATTTACCTTTGGAAGGGTAGATGCATCTTTATCTTTTATCTTAGTTTAGTTGACTGCTTAGTGTAGCCATTCATCCCCAATAGTTACCGTATATCAGTTTATGTCTTCTCTGGTTACTTTAACGATTGTATTGTTAAAGTTATAGGACTCGCTCAGACTTATGTCTGACCCCGTTGTTTTTATCTTTTTCCCAACCCTCAGGTCCTACGGTGGATCCTAGCAGTAGTGGAGCTTGATCGGATTGCTGTTCCAGTCTTTAGGAGCTTGGATAGATGTAAAGCTCCAGTTACCCAGTTATCTTTTCTTTTGTCCTGGCTATTGTATGAGAGAGTGGGATTATGTACTTCTTTATTTTGATGGATATTGTACTTGACTTTTATTGTGGTTTTATGATGTAACCAGACATGTTTACTTCCGCTGTTATGAGATGATGTTTTAAATTTCAAGTACTATTTATATCTGTCTTGTTGTAAATTTTCTGTTCTATATTCACTAAAATACTCCACCGATGCTATGGCATTCCCTTAGTGAGTGACCAAAGCGGGAGTGGGGTGTTACACGTGGTATCAGAGCTTAAGGTTATCGGAACAGATAAATTTTTGAGAAAAATACATTTTTTTTAGAAAATAGTAAAGGTATTATTTTTGGAAAAAGTATTTTCAAAAACATGTCTTTTAAGAGAAAAGTTTTTGAAAAAGAAAAGCATAATCCCCAATAGCCATATCTTTATCTTTCGGAATCTCCTTTTTGAATCTTTCCTCTTTCGTTTCAGCATGGCTGAAGATCTTAACATCCCGGAGGGCTTAGTTATACCACTATGGTATAGGAGGTTACAAGAGGCTAGGGCCGCGGCTGCGGGTCCAGCCAATGCTACTACACCAGAGGCAACCGCTCCTCCTCCTCAGCCTAGAGTGGATAATTTTGCTAAGATTTGCAAGGAGTTCAAAGCTATAGGAGGAAAACCTTTTCTAGGTTCGAAGACTTTCGTAGAGGCTAGAGATTGGCTTAAGGAAGTGGAAGAGTTGCTAGATATCTTTGAAGTGGAAGAGGGAAAGAAAGTCAAGTTGGCGGCTTGGTTAATGAAGGGAGAGGCCTCATTCTGGTGGGAGGTCACTAATGGAGAACGCCCTGTTGACTCTTGGGCAGATTTTAAGCAAAGGTTTGGGGCTAAGTTTCTCTCAAGGGCGGAAGAGAATCTGTTTATGGAGAAGTTCTTGAATTTGAAGCAAGGGAATCTCACGGTGAAAGAATATGTCAACAAATTCAATCAATTAGCAAGGTTTGGCATAGAGTTGGTGAATACACCGGAGAAGAAGGCTTTGAGGTTCGTTAGAGGCTTGAACGAACCATTGCAAGGAATAGCTATGACTCACATTCCTATGGGGGCCACCTTTGAGAAGCTTGTCTACATGGCACTTATGCATGAGGAAGATAAGAGTTCTAAGGCACCAGAGAAGAAGGGGGATCAGAAGAAACCGCAACAACAACAACAAGGAAAGGGTGGAAAAGGCAATGGTGACAAGAAGAAGAAGAAGAAGAAGAAGAAGTGCTTCAATTGTGGGACCCCAGGCCACTTCAGCAAGGATTGTCGCAAAAAGAAGAAGACCGGTTGCTTTCATTGTGGTGAAGCAGGACATCTTGTGAAGGACTGCCCAAAGAAGGGGCAGAAGACGAGGTCTACCTCAGGAGGACAGGTGCAAGCTCTTATGGCACCACCTCAGGCAGGGGGGCAAGTTCAGGCTCTCTCAGTTCCACCGATTCAGCAGAGAGGTAGAACTATTTTCGTTGAAAGTCTGGTTTTTCTGTTTGATCATCCAGTTCGTACTTTGTTTGACTCTGGCGCATCGCATTCTTTTATCTCATCATCGTTAGTTGAGTCACTGCACTTAGACACCAGTCTAGTTGATGATCCCTTGGTTGTTTCAAACCCAATTGGGGGCTCCACTTATTTGTCCATGATATGTTTGGGTTTGAAGATTTCTATACTTAGCATTGAGTTTAGATGTGATGCTTTTGTTTTGGGCTTCACGGGCTATGGGTTGATTTTGGGCATGGACTGGTTATCCAGTAATGGTGCCGTTCTTGATTGTGAAAGGAGAGTTGTTAGGCTTATGACCCGCTTGGGTAACACTCTCGATATCTCTTGTAATCCCATGGAATATGTTATGCTAAGTTATCTTGAATCGCTCGATGCTTCGGTCGAGAGTTTGCGTTCTGTCAGAGTGGTCCGGGAATATCCGGATGTGTTTGAAGAGGTGAAGGGTTTGCCTCCAAAGCGGGAGATAGATTTCCGAATGTATTTGGTGGATAATGCCAAACCAGTGTCTTTGCCAGTGCGCCACATGGCTCCTCATGAGAGAAGAGAACTTCATAAGCAAGTAGGGGAGTTGCTTGAGAAGGGGTTCATAAGGCGAAGTATATCGGAGTGGGGAGCTCCAGTAGTGTTTGCCACGAAGGCGGATGGGTCCCTCAGACTTTGTGTGGATTATAGAGAACTTAATAAGCTCACGAAGAAGAATAGACACCCATTACCGAGGATAGATGATCTCTTTGATCAGTTGGTTGGCGCCTCAGTGTTTTCGCAGATGGACTTAGCTGCAGGGTTTCATCAGTTAAGAGTGGCGGAGGACAGTATAGAGAAGACTGCTTTCCGGACTCCGGATGGTTTTTATGAGTGGCTTGTGATGCCATTTGGGTTGACAAACGCCCCTGCATACTTTGTTGATCTAATGAGTAGAGTGTTCAGAGAGTATCTGAATAAGTTTGTAGTAGTCTTTGTGGATGACATCTTGGTCTTTTCCAAGAGTGAAGAAGAGCATGCCTTACATCTCAGAGAAGTGTTGGAGACTCTTCGAGCACATAGTCTTAAAGCTAAATTCTCTAAATGTCATTTTTGGAGAAGAGAAGTGCGATTCTTAGGGCATGTGGTCTCTAAGGAAGGGATAGCTGTGGATCCCGCAAAGATAGTATCTATCCAGGATTGGAAAGTTCCTAGAAATGCTACCGAAGTAAGAAGTTTCTTGGGGTTGGCAGGATATTATAGGAAGTTCATCAAAGACTTCGCGAAGATATCAGCCCCATT
Organism: Allium sativum; assembly: GCA_030737875.1. Taxonomy (NCBI): domain Eukaryota; kingdom Viridiplantae; phylum Streptophyta; class Magnoliopsida; order Asparagales; family Amaryllidaceae; genus Allium; species Allium sativum. Next base: position 12,838 of record JASFAX010003243.1, on the reverse strand, counting down.
AACCTGCTTGACGAAGAAGAATCTGGTTTTCTCATGGGACATAGATTGTGATGATGCTTTCCGACGGATAAAGAGAGCTTTGACCACCGCTCCAGTTTTAGTGCTTCCAGATGGGAGTAAGCCGTTTGTTGTTTATACCGATGCTTGTGGGACATGATTAGGCGCAGTCTTGATGCAGGAGGGAAGGGTAATAGCCTATGGAGGGAGGCAATTGAGAGTGCATGAGAAGAATTACCCTACCCATGATCTAGAGTTGGCCGCGATTGTTTTCGCACTTAAGTCTTGGCGCCATTATCTTCTTGGTGAGAGATTCTAGTTGTTCACTGACCATAAATCATTGAAGTACTTATTCTCTCAGAAGGATTTAAACTTAAGACAGCAAAGGTGGATGGAGTTCTTAGCATCCTATGATTTCGAGATAGCGTATACCCCTGGCAAGGGTAACGTGGTGGCGGACGCCTTGAGTAGAAAAAGGCTATCTTTGAGTCCATTGTTCGTGGAACGGCGAAGCTTGGAGTTTCTTTCTTTGTTCGACTTCAGACCTTCTGTTGACTTTGTACCTGGTTTGTTGGCATCCTTGGAGGTTAGACCTACTCTTTTGGGACGGATTGGCGAGGCTCAGCGAGACGACCCACAGTTGGTTGAGTTGGTAGAGAAGCTTATAAGGGGGGAGTCGTCCAGCCATTTGGGTAGATACACCATAGATGATAGGGGATGGTTGCATAGAGACTGTAGACTTTGTGTACCGCAAGATGAGGGTTTGAAGAAGGCTATTTTGGATGATGCACATCGTTCAAGAATGACTATTCATCCCGGTGGAGACAAAATGTACCAAGATATGAAGAGAATTTTCTTCTGGGACGGTATGAAGAAAGATGTGGCCGAGTATGTGGCTAGATGCTTAGTGTGCCAACAAGTTAAAGCGGAGCAAAGGAAACCCGGTGGGTTGCAACACCCATTGGAAGTTCCGCAATGGAAGTGGGATAGTGTCTCGATGGATTTCATCGATGGGTTACCGAGATCGAGGAAGGGCAATACGGGAATTTGGGTTGTGGTAGACAGACTTACCAAGAGTGCCCATTTTATACCCGTGAAGAATAAGAGGACCGCTCCATGGCTTGCTTCAGTCTATGTTAGAGAGATTGTTAGATTGCATGGCGTACCATCCAGCATTGTGAGTGATCGAGATCCTATCTTCACTAGTGAGTTTTGGAGAAGTTTGCAAGAGGCGGTAGGGACTCAGTTGTGTCTGAGCACCGCATATCATCCTCAGACGGACGGCCAGACTGAGAGGGTGAATCGTGTCCTAGAAGACCTTTTGAGGCTTTGTATCTTAGATTTTGGAGGTACATGGGAAGAGCATCTTCCATTGGTGGAGTTTGCATATAATAACAGCTTTCAGTCCAGTATTGGTATGGCTCCTTTCGAAGCTCTTTATGGAAGGCCTTGTCGATCTCCTACATGTTGGTGGGAATCTACGGATAAGATCTTGCTTGGGCCAGATATGGTTAGAGAGACTTCAGAGAAGATTGATTTGATTCGAAGAAGGATGAAAGCAGCGCAAGATAGACAGAAATCTTATGCGGATCGGAGAAGGACGGATCTTGAGTTTGAGGTTGGGGACATGGTTTTTGTCAAAGTATCTCCGTTGAGAAATGTTGTTCGCTTTGGGTCCGTTGGGAAGTTAGCACCGAGGTTTGTTGGGCTGTTTCCTATTAAGGAAAGGATTGGACGGATGGCATATAGGGTGGAGTTGCCCGACAGACTTGGTGGTGTTCATGATGTATTCCATGTATCACATCTGAGGAAGTGCTTACATGAGACCGCAGAGGTGGTAGAGCCGAGCTTGCTTAGAGATGTAGAGGTAGAGCGTGATGCGACGATTCGACGAGCTCCTACTCGCATCCTTGGGTCAGAAACTAGGAAGTTGAGGAACAGAGAAGTTCAGCTAGTTAAAGTGCAATGGGGAGATGACGAAAGCAATGCTACTTGGGAGACGGAAGCGAAGATGCGTTCTTTGTATCCATTTCTTTTTGAGAGTATGTCTTTTAACTTCTCCTTTATCGCTTGTCTAGTACTTATCTTATCTTTAGTATGTCCTCTCGTTAGTACTGTTTGACCTTTAGATAGGGTAAACCTATGGTTGAAACATGTGTTTGAGACATGTTATGGTTGATGGATGCAAGTGGATGCAAGTGTTTGCTAGTGGTTGCTCGTGGATGCATATACACACACTCTAGGCACTAGATCGGCTCAGTCACTTCATATTGCATATTGCATAAAATTTTGTGTAGGAAGCTATATTTATGGATGTATAATGATTGTGTTATCATATGGATGATGCATTTTGGTGAATGATTGTGCACTCATGTAGATATTGTATGTGTCGATAGGGTTCTCTCGCATACATAATGGATGCATGGCACTATCATGGTTTGCATATGTTCATACATTAGATAGGGAACATATACACACACTTTTTGCATATGCTCATACATCATTAGAAATTGTTTTAAGGACAATGGATGCCCGTGTTTGATGGATTGAGTATATGGTTGTTTGGATGGTAGGATATGCATTCTCCCTAGCTTAGAGATTTCGGGGACGAAATCCTTTAAGGAGGGGAGAATGTAACACCCCGAATTTCGGTTAATGCTAAAATTCACTAATTGTAGAATAAATAATCTCAGATGTGAGAATTGGGGGAAACGGGCTGCGTCATTGCGTTCGTCTCGGAAAAATACGCAGAATAGAGTCCGAAATTTTGTAAATCGGAGTCCATATGGCCCAGTTAAGGCCCAATGAAGTTTGCAGAAAATTCAAAGCTAAAAACAGATTTGAAAATTCAAATTCAGATTTTAAAATAGAACCAGCAGGGCCAGGCGGGAAAGTTCCCGCCCTAGCCATGTCGACAGGGCTGTCGACAGGCCTGTCGACTGGGGGGTCGACTTGCCTGTCGACTTGCCTGTCGACACGGCGTGTCGAGCCAGAGGGACTGGGTGCACCAGGTCTGGTTTTCTGGCTAGGGCTGGGCTGGGTTCTAGAGATTTCCGAAATCTAGGGGTCCTAATCTAATCTAGGGTTAATCTAAGGGCCTAAAACACTCACCTAATCTATAAATACACCCTAAACCTACCCTAATCCATACTAAAAATAGAATTGAGGGCTACATGCCGCCAAATTAAATCTTAGAAGGAGCCTCCACTAATTTATGAAGAGGGTTGCAAGCTAATCACTCTCTAATCAACCTCTAATCCATTCTAAGCATCTTAATCTTCTTCATTTGGAGTGCAAATTTGCTAGTTGTGAGTTTCTATCACTTTAATGATCAATTACTAAACTAAGTAGATGAGATATGATGAGATCATATGGTTTTGTTTGGGGATTAATGGATTTTAAGTCATATGACATGATGTTAGTTTGCTAATGTATGTGGGTTAAGCAAGTTTTGTGTTTTGTGATCATATGATTAATATGCAAGTTACATGTATGATAAAATGCAAGTTACATGTATGATAATTATGCAAGTTGTATGTTTCTTCATATGCAAGTATGTTATGCAAGTTCATATGCAAGTTTATGAGTTCATATGCAAGTATGTTATGCAAGTTCATATGCAAGTTTATGAGTTCATATGCAAGTATGTTATGCAAGTTCATATGCAAGTTTATGAGTTTAAATGCAAGTATGTTATGCAAGTTCATATGCAAGTATGTTATGCAAGTTCATATGCAAGTTTATGAGTTCATATGCAAGTATGTTATGCAAGTTCATATGCAAGTTTATGAGTTTATATGCAAGTATGTTATGCAAGTTCATATGCAAGTTATGTGACATATTATATGCAAGTCATGTATTTGTTAATATGTAAGTTTATGTGACATGTTATACAAGATTATATGCAAGTTATGTGTTTGTTAATATGCAAGATGGCACCTTTGAAACATGTTCATACATATGCAAGTTGACACCTTTTATATGTGTTATGTCATGAGAACGAAATCACGTGGGAACGATGGGGTTAATTAAATACATATGTTAATAAGATTGTGTGAAATTAATATAATTATGCATAACATAAAATAAATGAACATAGTATGGGAATTTGCCTATTAAGTTAGGTGTACCCATACTATGTGTTGGGAATTTGCCTATTAAGTTAGGTGTACCCACACTTTGGAGTTGGGAATTTGCCTATTAAGTTAGGTGTATCCATATTCCTAAAATAAACATGATAATTAACACAAATTATGGGGGTGATTAATTAGGAGTAATTAATCGATTGAGACACGAGGTTGGGCCCGTTTGTAGTGTAAGACTGCCCGGAGTTTACCGGCTTAACCAGGCATCTACAAATGACGGTCCAATGTGAGGGGTCTTAATCATAAATTAAATACGTAACAAGGGTAAATGACACGAGGTTGGACCCGTTTGTAGTGTAAGACTGCCCGGAACCTACCGGCTTAACCAGGCATCTACAAATAACGGTCCAATGTGAGGGGTCCTTTACACGGTTACGGTGTTAATCAATTAAGAAACACTTAACCAGATAATCATGTAGTGGGGCATGGGGGTTAAGTGGGTACCTTGGGTGGTATGTGGAAATTGCTAGTGGTTGCCAATAGAAAATATGATTAAATACTTAACCAAGAGGAAACATGTAATTAAACATGATTAAAGGGTTAAGTGGGAAACACTAGTGTGTGGGCCAAGCTTAGGGGGATGGCTTGTGCTGGGGGCCCATTTCAACCAATATCCCAAACGTATCTTAGTGGGCTCGACTCTAGTCGAGTGACGGGACACGCATATTGGGCTTGACTATAAGAGGCCAAAATGGGTTAGCGGTGGCAACGCATGACCAACGGGTTTCATATGCGTGTGTGGACCCGGGCTGGTAAATAAGACGTTGTTGCATCGTGTAGATATAAGCCATGCACCGTTAATTTTATCAGGTTGCCACGTTGGGGAATGGTACACCCCACGGTGGGGCCAGCACGGGTATCTACGTTAGGGAGCCGATCGAATGGGAGTAGTGTGTACACCTAGTGGATTGTAGGGCCCCGTGGCGTCTACTTAGTCACCTAGGGGTACGCGAGAACTATTAAGTTAATTTTATAAGTCCATGGGTGGGATCAACCTTTAAGTTAGGAATGACTGGTGTGGTGCAGTTTAGTAATTTACCTTTGGAAGGGTAGATGCATCTTTATCTTTTATCTTAGTTTAGTTGACTGCTTAGTGTAGCCATTCATCCCCAATAGTTACCGTATATCAGTTTATGTCTTCTCTGGTTACTTTAACGATTGTATTGTTAAAGTTATAGGACTCGCTCAGACTTATGTCTGACCCCGTTGTTTTTATCTTTTTCCCAACCCTCAGGTCCTACGGTGGATCCTAGCAGTAGTGTAGCTTGATCGGATTGCTGTTCCAGTCTTTAGGAGCTTGGATAGATGTAAAGGTCCAGTTACCCAGTTATCTTTTCTTTTGTCCTGGCTATTGTATGAGAGAGTGGGATTATGTACTTCTTTATTTTGATGGATATTGTACTTGACTTTTATTGTGGTTTTATGATGTAACCAGACATGTTTACTTCCGCTGTTATGAGATGATGTTTTAAATTTCAAGTACTATTTATATCTGTCTTGCTGTAATTTTTCTGTTCTATATTCACTAAAATACTCCACCGATGCTATGGCATTCCCTTAGTGAGTGACCAAAGCGGGAGTGGGGTGTTACAGTCTAAGTGCATAATCACGTGATGGTGCTAAGACATGAGATTAAGTCCGACTTGTGGAAGAAGTCTGCCCAGACCAAACTGGCATATCCGGCATCCATAATTGGTAGACATAATGTGGGAAGTCGAGCGCATTATAACAATAATTGAATGTATGGTAATGAACTTGTAATACTTAACCTTTTTGAATCCATAAGGATTGCATGAACCAGTTTATTTGAGTAGGGGTTAAGTAAATTTCCTTGAATCAGTGGGAGGGTTAAGTTGATCTTGTTAAATATGTAGGGATGGTTTATACATATGAACCCGACAAACTTAACCAGTTGGGGTTATGCGATCTTGTTAAACTAGTGGGCATAACCTATTGAAATCCTATTAGCGGGGATGCAATCCTAGGGGGAAGCTTGTATCATCTTATGTGTGGCACCCGTATCAATCAGTAACCTATATCGGTATCAAACGGAGAACCCCGAACTAGGTCAGGGTCAGGGCACGCTTACTGAGTTGGTTATAAGAGGTCACTTAGGAAAACGATATCTGACAGCATATTCCATCAGGCTCATGTGCGTGCATGGGTCCATCTGCTCGTGAAGATAAAATGAAGTGACATTAGTAGATATAGCTGTACATCTTGGAAATAACGAGGTTGCCACTTTAGGAAGTGATACACCTTACCGTGGGGCCAACACATGTATCTACAGGTTAAGGAGCCGATCGATTGGGGTAGTAATTAGGGTACATCTAGTCTCGCCTGTTTAGGAGCCAGTTATTACCATTGGGGTAACACCCATCAGTTCTGTTGGGCTACTTGTTCTTGTATGGGATAAAACCTCTTACTAGAAGTACACCTAAGTCTAGCATCTTGTAATTATTGGGATCATCTTATGCTGGTTATACTAGTATTGGTGTAGGGAAAGAAAAGTGTTAGGGAAGTGCTATTTATTTTATTTTGTTTATCCTGTTTACCTTCACATACCTGCTTTATATGTTGTATCTCCCTTATCCAGTTTATATGCCTATCATGATGCTTCTACTTATTTATATACTAAAAGTAGCTAGACTAACCAGACTTATGTTTGACCTTTTTTTTTCCTCTTCCGTTCCCCTCTTGGTTCTCAGGGTGGGAATACTCAGGCTTGATCAAGATTCTTCTTTCATTCTGCTTGGAGCTACTTAGATGCATTGCTCGATTTCATATCTTCTATACTATGGCTTTGTTTCGGGGATTATGCTCTTTTCATGTTTATTGTACTCTGATGATTTTAGCACAAGATAGAAGTTTTAAATTGATGTACTCGGTTTAATGCATTTCAGACTTATGATGTAACTTTGTCTTGAACCATGATGTTTTCTGCTTAGATAAAGTTTTAAATTTCGCTGCTATTTTATATATGTCTTGTAATGTTTCTGTTTGCCTATAACGCTTCAAGAAACTTAATGCATTCTAATAAAGAGTGACATTAACAGACATGGGGTGTCACATTTGGTATCAGAGCTGAAGGTTACTAGATTGGATAAAAGATTTTGAAAATTGTTTTTAAAAACATTTTAAAAGAAAGCATTTTCAAAGGAAAAATATGTTTTGAAAAACACATTCCTCAAAAAACATAAGAAATATCTTTCGATTCTCTATTCGAATCCCTTTTCCTTTTTCTTTTCAGCATGTCTGGGAAACCTAATATTTCGGAGGGCATTCAAATACCGACTTGGTTTCATACATATTTGGAGGCTACGACACCCGGCGAAGACCAAGCAGACGCCCCTCTCCCCGCCGCAGCCGATGTTCCTCCTCCTCCCCCTTCATCGGCATATAATTTCTCCAAGATATGTAAGGATTTATGCGCTATGAGAGGAAATCCATTTTGAGGGACAGAGACTTTTGTAGAAGTAAGGAATTGGCTCAAGGAGACGCAGGATATTTTTGGGATTTTGGAGGTTGACGATCGAAGAAGGTTCAATTGGTCGTGATTTCTGTCATTTTGATGGGAAGTGATGCAGACTGGGACGATTTCCGTCAGAGATTCGAAATGAAGTTTTTTTCTCTAGCCAATCAAAGTGTGCATGGAAAGGTTTTTGGTCCTTAACCAAGGAAGCATGTCTGTGAAAGAGTATGTTAATAAATTCAATCAATTAGCGAGGTTTGGGTTGGAGCTAGTGAATGCCCCATACATGAAGGCTTTGAGGTTTGCTAAAGGATTGACTGAACTCCACCATGGTTTGGCTATGTTTCATATTCCGGGCGGGAAACTTTCGACAAGCTTGTTGATACGGCATTAATGCACGAAGAAGATAAAGGTGAAGAGAAAGAGGCTATGGTTGAGGAAACACAAAATATGAAAGTGTGTCCAAAGAAAGGAAAACAAAAATAACAAAGGAAGGGCGCAAAGAACGACAAGGCTAAACATATGAGGAAATGTCATAATTGCGGATGCAAGGTTCATCCGGTCAAAGGCTGCAAAAGGAGGAAAAATTCTTGTTTCAATTGTGGAGAGGTTGGACACTTTTATAAAGAGTGCCTGAAGAAGCAAGGACAAAGTCAAAATGAAGGATCTTCGGGAGGACAGGTGCATGCTCTCTTGACCAATGCGCTGTAAAGAGGTAGGAAAGTTTCCGTTGAAGGTTTGATTTCTTTTTCCAATAATCCTGTTAGATCTCTTTTTGATTCGGGCACTTCACATTCTTTTATATATGATTCTATGGTTGAGTCTCTACAAATCAGTACTATTATGGTTTTGGATCCCATGGTTATCTCAAACCCCGTTAGGGGTATGGCTCAGTTGTCTATGATTTGTAAGGGTTTGACAATATCTGTGTTGGGCGCCGAGTTTGAATGCGACGCATATGTGCTTGGTTTCATGGGCTATGGTTAGATTCTAGAGATGGACTGGCTATCCCTTTATGGTGCCATTCTGGATTGTGAGAGGAGGGTCGTTAGACTTTTGACTTACCATGGCAGGTGTGACACCCCATGTCCGTTATTGTCACTCGTTAAGAGAATGCATTAAATTTCTTGAAGCGTTATAGGTAAACAAAAACAGAAACATTACAAGGCAGATATAAAATAACAGTGGAATTTAAATTTTTATTAATCAGAAAACATCGTGGTTCAAAATTGAGTTACATTATGAGTCTGAAATGCATAAAACTCAATACATCAACTTAAAATTTCTGTCTTGTACTAATATCATCAGAGTATAATAAATATGAAAATAGTATAATCCCCAAAAACATAGCCATAGTAGAGAAGATATGAAATCAAGCAGTACATCTAAGCAACTCCAAGCAGAAGGAAAGAAGAATCCTGATCAAGCTTGAGTATTCACGCCCTGAGAACCTAGGGGGAAACGGAAGAGAAAGAAGAGGAAACAAAATAGGTCATATATAAAGTCTGGCGAGTCCAGTTACTTTTAGCATATAAATAAGTAAAAGTATCTGGACAAGCATATAAAGTGGATACGAGGAATAACATCATATAAGGCAGGTACGATAAGGTAAATAGGATAAACTGAATAGAACATATATGTATAGCACTTCTCCAACACTTCTCTCTCTCTCTCTCTCTCTCTCTCTCTCTCTCTCTGCACCAATGCTAGTATCACTAGAACAGGATGATCACCAACAAGATGGTAGATTTAGGTGTACTTCTAGTGATAAGTTTAACCCCATACAATAACAGGCAGCCCAATTTAACATACCGGAGTTACCCCTAAGGAAAATAATGGACTCCTAAACATACCAGAGTCTAGATGTACCCTAATTACTACCCCCAATAGATCGACACCCTGCTCAGTAGATACGTTGTGCTGGCCCCATAGTAGGATGTATTACTTCCTAAATTGGCAACCCTTGGTTTACCGTGTGTGAAAAAGCCATTTCTACAAGTGTCACAGCTTCTTAAGCTCCCTTGTCCGGATCCATGCACGCACATGATCCCTTCGGAATGCGCCACCCACATCGTCCCATCCTTTTGGATCTCTTACAATCAGCTCAGTAAGCGTTCCCCGACTCCGACCTAGTTCGGAGTAATCATTCATACCTATATATGGCTTACTAACTGAAACTGGTCCCACACACAAGATGATACAAGCTTCCCCCTAAGCTTGCATCCCCACTACTAGGATTTCCACAGCTAATGCCTTAACAATGTAAAAAGATTGCATAACCCCGTAGGTTAAGTTTGTGGGGCAGTATATATATAAATATTACCCACTGCCCCGAGATATACTTAACCCTCCCACTGTTTCAAGCAAGTTTACTTAACCCCTACTCAAGTTAACATGTTTTATGCAATCCCTATGGATTTAAACAGGTTAAGTATTATAGGTTAACAGGGTATCCCCATTCGCGTTGATTTCTTTTCAAGTTGCCAAGTTCCACTTGCTTATTAATTTCATGTATATATATATATATATATATATATATATATATCTTAATCCATTTATGTTTATTAATAAGCCCATCACATGTTATTCTTTAGATTGTAATTAATGAAATAATCTACAATCCTTTTATATTATTCATTGTCTGATTCTATAGTTACAATAGCATGTTTTACTTAACTGTAATTAGGTATACTTCATCCCAGTTCACCTGTTTCCTACTTAACATGTCACTACAACTTGTCGTTGTTTACTTATTGTTTACTTATTAGCTTAGTTCTCTTAACTAAGGTTTACTAATAAGTTTCCTTTTATTATAACTTATGTTATAATTTCCACATGTCTCTAGGACAAGCCTACCTATTATATAACATTCTCATTAATGTAATTAACTACGATAGGTTTTCTCATTCCTTGTTTATTCCAATTCATTTCCATTAATTACAATTAGTTCCATTTATTTCTATTCATTTATATACATATATTCATATATATGTTTATGCACTAGACCTCTCACATTAAGTCTACAACTTGTGGATGTTGGATATACTGGTTGGGTCCCGGCAGACTTCATCCATAAGTCGTACTTAACCTTGTGTCTTAGCACGTTTCGTGTTTATGCACTTAGACCCCTCACATTAGATTCACCACTTGTGGATGCTGGATATGTCGGGCGGTTCCAGGCAGGCTTCTACCATAAGTGTAATCTAACCTCGTGTCTAAGTGCGATTACAGTTTCTAATTACTATAAATCTAGTCATATTCCCTCTTAAACAATTATTCACGTTCATCGTAGGTTTTTCAATTACATTATTCATTTTCAACAAATTTCAGCAGATTTGTCATTTAACATATTAAACATCTCCGCCCATTACAATGGTTGCTCACAGTTTTATTATCATGTTATGCTAAATCTTAAATTAACCAATCGATTTTTATACCTCAAATTATGGTCATAACCCACAATATAGCATTTCCCCAAAGTTCAATTCAAATTGTACTGTACAAGTTACACTCCCAGGGAAAACCCCAATCTTGATTCATAATACGAGTTATGCCAAAATTATAGCTTTAGATCATTGCATAGATTATGCCTACAAAAATCCCAATACAAGTTATTCCCTGATTTAGATCAAGATATAGATTATTCCCCAAATCCCAAGTCTTTTCTCAAGGTACAAATTATGCCAAAAATTCCCAATCATGTTTTACAATAAGAATTACGCCCTAAATTATTATTCCCAGTCATTCCCAATTTCATGCGTTAGCGTATTTCAATGATATGCCTAGGCACGAAGGTAGCCTGGCTATAAAAACAAAAAGGGAAAGAGGGAATGAAGAGAACAAGAACACTCACAAATAAAAACTGGCATATGATGATAGAATTGGGCATACTAACAGAATAAGCATAGTGGCATGATTAGGCAAACTATCATAATAGGCATAAGGTGACATGGTTAATAGAATAGGGATGTCATGAATAGGCATATGAGATCTAAACAGCAGTTTATGTAACTCCCCGTAATTTTACAACATTAAAGAGGATAAATGTAACACCCCACAATTTTTCTAAGTGGTATGTAAGCAACAGTGCATGTATATTAATGTTGAAATTAATAATACACATGCAATTAATTACGTGCATATGAATATATGCATAATTAAGAATAAATTAATAAATGGAAGGTTGTATTGTTTATGCATACAATAAGTAAAACTTACATATGCATGAAAAAAAGAGAAAAGAGTACATGACTTAATATGCAAGTGGTAAAGAGAGAATTGATGTGTAAATGCAGACAGTAATGTTTAAAATAAGGAACATTATGCAATGAAAACAATAAATGCATGCAAGAGAGAAAGATTAATATGCTAATGCAATTAATTGTAGGAGAGAAGATGTATATGACAAAGAAGAATATTAATGCAAGATAAAAAGGTTAAGTTAAATAAGAATACATGCAAATAAATAAATAAAAGCATGAAGGAAAGAGGTTATTATGTAATGCATTAAAAATAGTATAATATAGTATACTAATTAGAAAAGCAAGGAAAAAAGGCGTTAAATGAATTAATGATCATACAATTCGAATTGTATAAATAATATAATGACACATTGATATAAATGAAAAGTAAGAATGCATTAATGGAAAATGAGAAATCAATGCAATGCAGTGTGAAAAGGGTTAAGGCGGTTTCTTTTAACTAAAGGAGCATTCAATGTGAACATGGTTAAATTCTAGAGTGTTCTTTTTTTAGTGAGGTGGTTGGCTCAGACAGGTTTTAGATTAAATCCAAAAGGCCTAGTTCCTCTAAAACACCAATAAATAGATGGCTAGGTTTTCTTTCACTCTCATAATTTTAGAGGAGAGACCAAAACTCTGCTCCTTCTTCTTCCTCAAGCAACCACTCTCCTATTTCTTAGATCTATTTCTTATAACTAATCAAAGATCTGTCCTTTTCTCTTCCTCTTCAAACCCTTTCTTAAAATTAAAGCTAGAACTAGGATTCTTCCGCTTCAAAATGAGAGTAAAGAATTTAGATCTACAATATAGATGCATATATCTACGCTACACGAGAGGTGATTATTGAATCTGACTTATTTTTGAGTTCTTCTTCCCATTTCTTACTCTTTTCCCTTTATTTTTGGGTTTAATTTATAGATTCTTGACTTTTAATTCTTAATTTTAGTTAGGGAAACCATGGAGGAATAAATCTGACCAGATTC
>JASFAX010003242.1:0-43158 GCA_030737875.1 Allium sativum | reverse complement strand
AAGTATATAGGGCATTTAGCTAGATATATATTAGTAGGTTTGATCTACAAGGGAGTAGATAGGTATGATTTACGCACAATGGCGAGGGTGTTATAAATTGTAATAACCAAACAAAGGGTAAATCATAGATCGAATGATATATATTGTTTATTTCTTAAGAAGTAAAATTGGTCCATTCAACATAACTTTAGCCCTGACCCCTCCTCATAACAAATCTACAAGTAAACAAATGGCAATGATTTTCTAGCTTAGAGACACTTGTTTATTCATTGTTATTATTATGGTAAGTATTTACTTATTATTATACTTCATTTAGTTTTGCTGTGAGGTAATTATTTTAGCTCTGATATATAAATATATATATTCTGAAAATTGGTATGTTTTATTTAATTTTGAAATTATAGTACATAGCTAGGTTAGTATACTAACCTCCTGAAATTAAAACAACAAACAATGCGAAATAAAATATAAAATACATGAACTGATGTACAAAAAGAAATAAACCAAGCTATGATAAAAAGCAAAACCTATGATAAGATTTGCATTGTCAGAAACCTGCTTTTAAGTGCTTTGTCCTTTCACTTCATCCACTTGATACTACTTTACAACTTTATTTGCATATGTCTGTCAACCTCCTACTACCTTGCATTTTGTAGGGAAATGTACTCCACTACTGCTGAAACTGCCAAAATGCAAGTTAGTCACCAAGGCAGTTTTCCCCATGTCATTTTTCAATCCGAGGGAAGCATCCAAATGATTAACTTCTTTGAATTCACTTCCATATTACTGATGAAATTCTTATGAAATACCAAACAAAATTGCATTTGTATTGCATTTATATAATCCAAATAGTCCAAACTTCACCCCATTCATGCTCCCTAGGACTCTTTTACGTTCCAAAGTACAACAAGTAGAATTAACTTGTAAAGAAATTCAATTGCCGTAGAAATCATCTTAGAAATTACTCCATTTATTAAATTTCAGAATCATTAAAATTACACATGAATCTGAAATACTTTTGCGGAAATAACCTAAGTTGATATGTGGTTTTCTGCTGATGTCCAAAATTTTTTAATCATATATCTAAACTTCTTAAATCTGTTAGTATAACCATGTTGGATTCCAGTTGAATAAACAAGAGATGAAAGCACGAAGTTGAATCGCTCTTGGAGCAAATAACTGCCTGAAAATCAGATATTGACCTTTGGACCAAAACTAATCACCATTGGTTTCCCAATCCTCGTATATGAATCTTGCCAAATTAAACTTCCAAATTTGAAATAGTACTTACCCGTTTGAGTGGTGGAAGTTACAACCAGCCTCACTGACCATTGAAGACCATATGGATTTCGAACTACGTAAAGAATCGGTTAGGGGAACTTGGAATATCTACTCTTAACCCGGAACATGCTGGAACCCAAGGTCGCTAATGGCTTGATTCTTTGTGTTTGAAAGACTACATCTGATTCCATTTTCGATCTGAGATGATTGGGTTAAGAGTCCAATGCTTTATTTGGTTTAGGTAATATTTCAAATTGGGAACCAGGAATAACGAATAACTGTGAGATCCGAATAGGCTTAGCATAATAATTATGGAAATTTGTGGATCGAAACCTGAAAAGTTTCATTTTATAGATGGACCGCCTCTTTCCTCCCCCCATGGGAGGGACAAGAGAGAGGCTCTCTCTCTATATATATGTATATATATCTTTTTCTTACATAAGGTACTAAATAATCACTTAGGTTTGGTGGACTTATATTTTTGCATTTTGCGAATAATTCGTATCCGTCAGAATTTGGGTTGTTCATTTTATGGGATACCATTTTATTTCAAAACAACGGATTTGAGTTTCTCACACTTATGCCATGACTGACTCGTAGATTGTTTGAATTTTCCCGTAAACTGCTAGTGTCCTATTTTTCTGGATAGCCTAGTAGATTAAGTTTTACTTGGAACATTTACATGGAGCTTGGTGTTGAAGATTCTATAGTTTGTTATTTGTTCCTACATTTAATTACTTAGTTTTCTTCACCATTTGTGAGGATAGATTTAATAATTTTCCAGGCTAACATTAGTTACACTCTGATAAATTAGTTAAAGTTTTGCACTATAATGTTTTTGTACTAAAATATATATACATTTTTCCAATATGAAATATTTTGTTCTTTATACTTTCTTCTTATTTTCTTTATTACCACATACGACCCGCTTCTCTAACACTTGGTTTTACGACATGTAAATACCGAGGGTGCATTACTGTCAATTGGGGAAGAAAGACATTTCATTAGGAGATATAAAAAAAAAATAGATATTGACTTGAAACAATTAGAGTATGAAGAAGAACAAAAAGTAATAATGGTAAAATATTCCACCAAAACTAATTAGAGCTACGAGAATTTTTTTTTACCAGCAATCAAAAAGTAGAAGGGTCGCTAGTGCGAGTGGATTCTCCTATGAAATTTAGGAGCAAGACTCTCAAACCTAAATATTCATTGTAAGATGGAATGTTAGACGTCAAATTAATGATACCCGTATCATACACCTCTACAATTTAGGAAGAAATCTTCTTCCTTACGGGTGTCTTGGAAAATAAAATAAATGATGATGGTATTATGGTTTTAACTGAACCTATGGGTAGTGACTGGGGGTTCTTGCATACTAATTACAATGGGCATAAGGGTCGCATTCTTTTATTATGGATTGAATCAGTATGGCAGATTTCTTTGATTAATAAAGATGATCAATAATTTAATATTATGGCAATGAATGTTGATGTTTGTGAAAAACTGAAGAGTGAAACAGAAACTTTTCCTTAAAGTTTTCAGATTGTTATCGTTTTGATCTCTCACGACCATCGTTAATGGCGACATTGAAATCCACCTCTTCTTCTCCATCCTTCGCCTCCCTTTGTCCCTTCCCCCTCTTCCATCACGCCCTTCTCCATCTAAACCCCCTGATCCACCTCCTTCCAATGTCAGTCCTTCTTTGCCAAAACCTAATGATGTTTTGAATGCATCGATTCTTGATGGTGATAAGTCTTCCACCTTTTATCCAACTTCCAGATGTTTCAATAATATGGTTGACGTCAAAAAATGTCGTAAACACCCAAGATTCCAATTACTAAGAATTATTAATTTGGTCGTATAGACAAGAGCAGAAAAAGGTAGATAACACAAGAGATTTATAGTGGTTCAGCCTCAGGAGGGGACTATGTCCACTTTGAAGAGTCATTGGGATATTATTGATAACACAAAGTTACAAGGTCAAGACCATCTCATGACATCTCATTACATTCATCTTTAAGCTATATGATGTCATAAATATCATATATTGAATATATTACGAAAAAGACACTTTTGCCCTTTTTCTTCCTCAAATGGGAGATGCCATTAAAGTAGCTTTCTAGAGGTCTTGTGCTTACAAAATCCAACCCCTTTGAAGTATGATGTCATGGGGTATTTATAGGAGAGAGGTTAGGTAGGACTAGGTAGAAGTAGGTAGTAATAGGTGAAAATAAGGGACCACACCCAAAAATTCGCACCTGACACCCGGGCCCAAGAAAATTTCGCACCTAGCCTTGGAGTGCGAATTTCGTACCTCGCGAGGTGCGAAATTCGCACCCCATGGGGGTGCAAAATTCGTACCCCATAGGATACGAGTTTCGCAACCTGTCGAGCATGGAACTCGTAACCTTCGGGGGTGCGGATTTCGTACCTCTTGGGGTGCAAAATTCGCACCCAGGGTACGAGTTTCGCACACTACTGGGTGCGAATTTTGCACCCTGATAGACATGAGTCTTGCACGCTACTGGGTATGAATTTCGCACCCCAGGGTATGAAATTCGCACCTTGCTAGGTGCGAATTTTGCAGCCCAAGGTATGTAATTCGCACCCTGCTGGGTGCAAATTTCGCACCCTAGTGGGTGTGAATTTTGCAGCCCTTAGGGGTGTGAAATTCGCACCTAGAGGGGTATGAAGTTCTTGATAGGAGTGGTGCGAAGACTATGGGCATGGGTATTCGGGGTCTTGAGGTTCGAGCTTGCGACTCATGACGATTTTAAGCCTAGGTTTGGGAATGTACTTAGGGCACGACAAGATCTTTGGCGGCGGGGTCCTTATTCAACTTATTCCCTCTGCTCCTAATTTTCCTCCTTGGACTTTTCTCCATGCGATGGGTCGAGTTGAGCATGTCCTATGTACTTTTGGTAACCGGACCAAAAGGCCGATTAACATTAGTCCCCTAAAGTACATCTTGTCTTGACATGATGTGCTTTGTATTACTTGATATAGTAGTCGGGTTGTTGACTTATCCTGTAAGTTAAAGAAAAATAGATGTTAGCTGTCGCGCTCGTTCGCTGTTGAGTTGCGAACGACCTATCGTTGGTGCGGCGACGTGCTCACGTTGGTAAATACTCGTAGTGCGTCGCATCTGCGTGGTCGCGGTGGTCGGTATATGCATGGGATACGTGTAAATAAGCGAGCGGTGTGATGTTTTGAAACTGGAGGTACATTTTTTTTTTGGAGGGTATGAACTTTTGCATCTGGGGTGCAAAATTTCGAACCCAAAGGGTTCGAAATTCTGAACTGTAGAGGTTGGAAATTTCGAGAAGCTGGGTTTGAAATTTTGAACCCTGAGAGTTAGAAATTTCGAACCCTGAAGATTCGAAATTTCGAAGCCCATAGGTTCGAAATTTCGAACCCACGGATTTGAGATTCCAGGGAATACCAAGGGACTTCTTCTAATCGGACTTAATTAATAGACAGGGTCGAAGAAAAGCAGGAGGATGGAGGTCGAAGGGGTGAGGCCGGGAGAAACCTCGAAAATCAGAACCGAACAGAGGTTTGAATTTCCGTACCTAGAGTGGGTTCGAATTTCCAAACCATCTATGGGGCTCGAATTTTCGAACCCTGAGGGGGTTCGAATTTTCGAACCATTTGAGGGGCTCAAATTTTTAAACCCTTAGGATCTTCGAATTTTCGAACCCTGAGGGGCTTCTAATTTCCGAACCCTGAGGGCGTTCGAATTTTCCAACCCTGAGGGGCTCAAATTTTCGAACCTTAAAAGGGGTTCGAATTTCTGAACCTTGAGTGGGGTTCAAATTTACGACCCTGAGGGTGGTTCGACTTTTCGAACCCTGATGGAGGGTCGAACTTTCGAACCCCGAGATGGGTCTGATCTTTCTGCCCGAGCTGCTCAGAGCAGCTACTTCATGTAGCGCCTTAGCGGGGTATTGTTTCTCTTGTACAGAACTTCGATCTCCTGACTGCTCGACCTTAGATTTTCAGATCTCCTATTTGCTCGTGCGATTGCGCCAATGCATATAAAGATAATTGTGCGGACAGGGATTCGAACCTTTCACATAGGATAACACATATATTGAACTACGAATGAAATGTTGGACTATTTAACAATTTAGCTTTGCTCTATATGTCTTAATTTTTCATGACACTACGTGTACATGTTAGCTTTCACCAACGCGAGGGGTACAGGTTATTCCAATGAGATGTCTAATACTAGTTTGTTAAAGTATATTTGGCGATGCAAACAAGATCAAAGACTGGAAAAACCCTTGAAGATGAGGCTTCCCAACCATCGTCATAAACATCTAATTTTACCAAGTAGCTCGGCTGGGAGCGAGCTTGAGACTACTGAAGGATATAGTTCCTTCTCAAACGGCCAGTTCACCTGACGTGTCTTAGCACGGGGAACAAATTGAGAGATTACATTCTCCGATCATACATGAAGAGGACGGGAATGTGGATATTACTAGTGAGGATGCATTGGTCGCTGTGGTAGCCCCAGATATGTTGTCCAACGCAGTTATCTTGGAAAATCCAATGGACTCAGTACCATCGCACATATATGCTACAATAGTTAGGCAAGTGGCACTGCGGTTCAATATACTGGTGGGTGACGTCCATGCACCAGGAGACAGTAACTGTAACACCCCGTAATTTTAAAACATGACATAAGGGATAATTAAAGAATAATTAATTTTTAAAAAAAGAATTAAGTGAAATGGGTTACACCATTTTGTTTGTCTCAAAATTCTGCTTGAGATAGAGTTCAAGTTTGCGTAAAACGGATACCGTACGAAGGAGTTATGGACGATGGATGTTTGGCAGAACAATCAGGAAACAGGCCAGGATAACTGGCACACTTGTGAAGTGTGCCAAAACAAAATTGCACTGGCGCACCCGGGAAGTGCGCCCGGGCCGAGCCAGATCTGCAGAATTTTGCAGAGTTCCATGATGATGTGTCTTTTTAATCTGAGCGGTTCTGATGGTCTCTAATCTAATCTAAAGGTCATAATTCACCTAACACATCTATAAATAAACACCTAAACCTAACCCTAATCTTATTGTTATCATCCATGGTGCCTCCATGCTGCTCTAATCTAAATTAAAACAAGCCTTTCTTCTCCATCAAGTCAAATTATAAGATCAGATCTACAAATCAAAATAGGGGTATTCTAAGATCAAGATCTACAACAACAAAGCCTAATTCTCTTTTCTAAGAATCCTATTGCTGCGAGTTTAAGTCACTTTCACATATAATTGAATTAAAAAGTACTTGTGATAGGATTGTAAATTGGATCTGATGTATATGCCTATAAATAAGACGAATCATATTATGTTTTGTAATTTTTTATCCTTTAGATTCATACCCAATTGCTATTATCATATGCCTATCTGATCTACTTTTTCGTTATTCATTTCACATGCCCATTTATATATTTATGCCAGTTTGGATGTTTTGATTCTCTCCCCTCCTTCTTTTCCTTTTTCCTTTTTGATATTAGGCTAACTTCGAGCCTAAGCATATTGCATTGAGATTTACGTAAGAATAACGTTGGAAAGGTTGGGAAAAGTTTGGGAAATATGTAATAAAATGAGATTAGGCATAAATTGTTGATGGCTATGGAAATTGGTTTGGGCATAATTTGGCATAACTTGTACACATGAGATTAAAGGCATAATTTGGAATAAAATTATAAACATAATTTAGATTGGAAATTACGGGTGATTGGAATATAATATAATCTAAGATTTGAAATTGGGGCTTGAATAAAGAAAGTGATAATAAATACCTAAGACACAAGGTTAGATTCGTATTGCGGTATAAGCCTGCACGAAACCGCTCAGCAAATCAAGCAAGCGCAAACGGAAATCTAATGTGAGAGGTCAAAGGAAGAAATTAGATGCGTAATAATGCAAAGACACGAGGTTAGATTCGGATTGCTGTATAAGCCTTCCTGGAACCGCCCGGCAAATCCAGCAACTGCAAAATGGTAATCTAATGTGGGAGGTCTTGCAAGTTTAAGGTTATAATGAATTAATGAACACTTAACCAAGATAAGACATGTGGTTAGACATGGGGATAATAAAGGGTTAATTGGGTAACATGGGTAGCAGGTGAAACATAATTAAAGGACTTCACCAAGATGAGACATGTGATTAGACATGGGGATAAAGTGGGGTTAAGTGGGAATTCCTAGTGGGGACCAAGCTTAGAGGGAAGCTTGTGTCAAGTGTGTGTTTGCTTTTCAATCAGTAACCCATTTTACTATCTATATGAGCTCGAACTAGGTCGATGACAAGGACACGCTTACTGCGGTTGATTGTAAGAGGTCAATAAAGAGTTAGTGATGGTAGTGCAAGTCAAATGGAGTCAGGTGCATGCTGGGTCCGGGATGGTAGGTAAGACGCTATTGCATCGTGTAGGTATAAGCAGTGCATTTCAGTAGTATCGGGGTTGCCACCTTAGGGTGTGATATAGCCTATTGTGGGACTAGCACAGATATCTATGAGGTTAGGGAGTCGATTGAATGAGGAGGGTAGTTTGTACAACTAGTGGTGGTAGGAGCAAGTGGGCACCTACGAGAATAGCTAGGTGTACACGAAGCAACCAATATTATGATTAGTAGGGAGGAATCATCTTTTAGTATGTAACTAGTATGTGGTACGGTGTAGAGCATATCTTAGAGTGGCTAGGAGAGCAGTCGATGTTCTATCTTGCTTACCTTGTTTACCTTATCGTATCTGCTTATGTTACAGTCATCTCTTATATCTAGTTTATGTTCTTATCCTGTTACTTTATTGATTATAATGTTAAAGTCACTAGACTTGCTGGACTTATGTCTGACCCTTTTTGTTTCACCTCTTTTCTTTCTTTCCCCCCTCCCCCCAGGTCCTCAGGGTGGGATTAGTGAAGCTTGACTTGGACCTCTTTCTTCTTGAAGTTCTTGGAAGTGTTGAAAGTAATGCTCAGCTTTATCTCTTTTTCATTATGGCTATTTGGAGTGGGATTAAGGTTTTGCTTTTATGTACTCTGATAATAATCTTGTTCAAGATAGATATTTGTGTACTTGGCTTTAGTATGTGGTTTTGATATTGTAACCAAACATGTTTTGCTTTCCACTGCAATGAATAAATTTTGAATTTTAAGTACCATTTTATGTATCTGTCTTGTGATGTTTTGTTCTATACTCTTATAACGCTCTATCAAAATTAACGCATTCCCTTAGTGAGTGACATTAACGGACATGGGGTGTTACACGTGGTATCAGAGGTGAAGGTTACCAGAACAGATTAAAGATTTTGAAAACCGTTTTCAAAAACATGTTTTAAGGAAGGTATTTTCAAGAGAAAGGTTTTATTATGAAAAAAATAATTCCCAAAAGCCATATATCTTTCTTTCGAATCTCTATTTTGAATATTTTCCTTTTTCCTTTCAGCATGTCTAGGGAATCCGATATACCCGAGGGCGTACAGATACTAGGCTTGTTCAGATGGTATCTGGAGGCTAGGGCTACTACCGTAGGCCCAGCAAATGTTCCTCCTCCCCCAGCTGCTCCAGCTCCTCCTCCTCCTCCCCGTGTAGATGCTTTTTCTAAATATCCAAAGACTTCTGTGCGTTGGGCGGAAAACTATTTTATGGGACTGAGACGTTTGTTGAGGCTCGGAATTGGCTCAAGGAAGTGGAGGATTTGTTTGGTATCTTCGAGATAGATGAGGGAAGGAAGGTTCAACTAGCTGCTTGGTTAATGAAAGATGAAGCTTCCTTTTTATGGGAAGTAACTAATGGAGGACATGCAGTGGAGACGTGGATGGATTTTAGACAAAGGTTCGAGTTGAAATTTCTTTCAGAAGCAGAGGAGAGTTTATACATAGAGAGTTTCTTGCCTTTGAAATAAGGGAGTTTGTCTGTGCAGGAGTACGCTAACAAGTTTAAAAAATTAGCAAGATTTAGTATGGAATTAGTTAATACACCAAACAAGAAAGCTTTAAGATTTGCCAAGGGTCTGAATGAACCATTACATGGGTTGGCTATGTCCCACATTCCTATGGGGGCTACTTTTGAGAATCTTATTGATATGGAGTTGATACATGAAGAGGAGAAAGAAGCTAATGTAGATAAGGCACAGGATAAGAAAGGGGTTCCAAAGAAAGCACAGCAACAACAAAAGAAGGGTGGTAAGGATAACAAGGGCTCAGAGAAAAAAAGTGTCACAATTGTGGAACACCCGGCCATTTGAAGAAGGACTGTAGGAAGAAGAAGAGGACTGGTTGCTTCTAATGTGGTAAGGCAGGACATATGATTAAAGACTGCCCAAGGAGGCAAGGACAAAGGCAAGGACAGAGGACACGATATACTTCTGGAGGGCTGGTCCATGCTCTCATGGCAGCTACGCAAGAGAGAGGTAGAAACATTTCTGTTGAAAGTTTGATTTTCCTTTTTGTTCATCATACACGTACGTTGTTTGATTCTGCCGCTTCACATTCGTTTATATTTTCTTCTATTGTTGAGTCTCTTCACATAGATACTAGTATAGTAGTGGATCCCGTTGTTGTCTCAAATCCTATTGGGGTACGGCTCATCTGTCTACGTTATGTCAGGATTTGAGAATATCTGTGTATAGTGTTGAGTTCGAATGCAACGCTTATATGCTTGGTTTCGTGGGCTATGTGTTGATTCTAGGAATGGATTGGCTAGCTAGGTATGGTGCCATTCTCGACTGTGAAAAGAGGGTAGTTAGACTGTTGACTAGTTTGGGTAATACTCTCGATATCTCATGAGACCCTAAGGGTTCTGTTATGATTAGCTACCTAGAATCTCTTAACACTTCTATTGATGATTTGCAATCTGTTCGAGTAGTCCGTGAGTATGCTGATGTCTTTGACGAGGTTAGGGGCTTACCTCCAAAACGCGAGATAGATTTCCATACATATTTGGTGGACAATGCTAAGCCAGTTGCGTTGCCTGTGCGCCACACGGCTCCAAGAGAAAGGAGGGAGATTTGTAAACAAGTGAAAGAGTTTCTTGAGAAAGGGTTCATAAGAAGAAGTATATCGGAGTGGGGTGCTCCAGTTGTTTTTGCCACGAAGGCTGATGGTTCACTTAGATTGTGCGTGGACTATAGGGAGCTGAATAAACTCACGAAGTATAATAGGAACCCATTACCGAGGATAGATAACTTGTTCGATCAGTTGGTTGGTGCTTCGGTTTTCTCACAGTTGGATTTAGCTACAGGATTTCATCATCTAAGGGTGGCTGAGGACAGCATAGATAAGACTGCATTTAGAACTCCAGATGGTTTCTTTGAATGGTTCTTCATGCCTTTTGGTTTGACGAATGCACCCGCATATTTTGTGGACTTGATGAGTAGGATGTTTAGGGAGTTTCTAAACAAATTCGCGGTGGTCTTGGTGGATGATATTCTTATATTCTCTAGAAGCAAGGAGCATGCCTTACATCTTAAGGAATTCTTAGAGACCCTTAGAGCACATCAACTAAAGGGTAAGTTTTCCAAATGTCACTTTTGGAGGAAGGATGTAAGATTCTTAGGGCACGTGGTCTCTAAAGAAGGGATAGAAGTGGATCCCGCGAATGTAGTGGCAATCCAAGATTGGAAGATTCCTAGGAAGTAAGAAGTTTTCTTGGTTTGGCAGGCTATTATAGAAAGTTCATCAAGTACTTTGCTAAGATACCAGCCCCACTTACTCGGTTAACGAAAAAGAATTTGACCTTTTCTTGGGACGTTGACTATGACGATGCTTTTCAACAATTTAAGAGGGCATCGACGACTGCTCCTGTTTTAGTTTTGTCGGATAGGAGTAAACCTTTCACATTGTATACCGATGGTTGCGGGATAGGGCTTGGCGCAGTTTTGATGTAAGAGGGAAGGGTGATATGTTATAGTGGAAGGCAGTTGAAGGTCCATGAGAAGAATTACCCTACCCATGACTTAGAATTAGCTGCCATAGTTTTTGCGCTTAAGTCTTGGCGTCATTACTTGCTTGGTGCGAGGTTTGAGTTGTATACAGTGGTGCGAGGTTTAAGTTGTATACAGACCATAAGTCACTAAAATACCTGTCCTCTCAAAAAGATCTAAACTTAAGGCAACAGAGGTGGATGGAGTTCTTAGCATCCTACGATTTTGAGATTGCTTATACCCCTGGAAATGGTAACGTTGTAGATGATTCCTTTAGTAGAAAGAGGTTGACTTTGACTCCTTTGTTTGCCAAGCGGCAGAGTTTAGAGTATATATCTACCTTTGACTTTAGGCCCTCTATCGATTATGTACCCGTTTTGTTGGCATCATTAGAGGTGCGGCCTACGCTTTTGGGATAGATAGGTGCGGTACGGCGAGATGACCCACAATTGATAGAGATAGTATACAAGCTCATAATAGGGGAGTCTTTGAGCCATCTTAGTGGGTATACTATAGATGAAAAAGGTTGGTTGCGTAAGGATATGAGAATTTGCATATCACGAGATGAGAGTTTGAGAAGGACAATCCTTGAAGAAACACATCGTTCTAAGATGACCATACGTCCCGGTGGTGGCAAGATGTATAGGGACATGAAGCGAGTTTTCTTTTGGGCCGCAATGAAGAAGTATGTGGCTAAGTTCGTTTCTAGATGCTTAGTGTGCCAACAGGTCAAGTCTGAGCAAAAGAAGCCTGGTGGTTTGCTTCACCCTTTAGAGGTTCCACAGTGGAAATGGGAAAGTGCTTCCATGGATTTCGTCGATGGGTTGCCGAGTTCAAGGAAGGGCAATACGGGAATTTGGGTAGTAGTTGATAGATTTACCAAGAGCGACCATTTCATTCATGTTAAGAGTAGAAGAATAGCGACATGGTTAGCATCTGTTTATCTCCGAAAGATAGTTCGTCTACATGGCATACCTTCTAGTATTGTGAGCGATCAATATCCCATTTTCACTAGTGAGTTTTGGAAGAGCTTGCAAGAGGCAGTAGGAATGCAATTATATTTGAGCACCGCTTATCACCCTCAGGCGGATGGCCGAACAGAAAGAGTGAATCGGATTCTAGAAGATCTTTTGAGGTTATGCATCTTGTACTTTGGAGGAACAAGTGATGAACACCTTCCATTAGTAGAGTTCGCCTACAACAACAGCTATCAGACTAGTATTGACATGGCACCTTTTGAAGCTCTATATAGACGACCTTTCCGATCATTAACTTGTTGGTGGGAATCTACGGATAAGATTTTGCTTGGGCCCAAGATGATTAGAGAAACTTCATAGAAGATAGACTTGATTCGAAGACGCATGAAGACGGCATAAGACCGACAAAAGTCATACGCTAATAACAGATGAACCGATCTTGAGTTCGATGTTGGAGATACAGTTTTTATTAAAGTATCACCGTTGAGGAATGTAGTTCATTTTGGATCTGTAGGGAAATTGGCACCAAGATTCGTAGGGACATTCCCCATTACAGAACAAATTGGACAGATGGCTTACAGAGTGAAGTTGCCTAAGAAGCTTAGCGGTGTTTCTGACGTGTTTCACGTGTTGCATTTGAGGAAGTGTCTACACGATACTGCGGAAATAGTAGAGCCGACCATGCTAAGAGAAGTGGAAGTAGAGCGAGATGCCATGGTTAGACGTGTTCCAACATGCATCCTTGGATCCGAGGTCAAGAAATTACGCAACTGAGAGGTCAAGTTGGTTAAAGTCCAATGGGGAGATGATCAAGGAGACGCGACTTGGGAAACGGAAGACAAGATATGTGTGTCGTACCCTTTCCTTTTTGAGGGTATATTCTCAACTTCTTCTTTTTCTACCGCTTTGTTTATACTTGTTCTATTGTTTAGTGTATCCTCTCGATTACATCTTCGATCCTTGGGTAGAAAATCCTATGGTTGTAAACATGTGTTTGAGACATGTTATGTTTGGTGGATGCAAGTGGATGTAAGTGTTTGCTCGTGGATGCATTTACACACACATTAGGCACGAAGTCGGCTCAATCACATTCATATTGCATATGGGTGAGTGTGCATATTTAAACTAATGGATGTATATTGAATGTATTATCATATGGATGTTGCATTTGGATGATTGGTTGTGCACTCATATAGAAATGATATGTATCATTAGGATTCTTTTGCATATATAATGGACGCATGGTACTATCATGTTTTGCATTAAGGAGGTCAACTGAATCAGTAGACCGTCTGATTTTGCATTAGGTTAAGGACATATACACACACGTTGCATGTGTTCATGAAAGCACTAGAAATCTTATAAGGACAATGGACACACGTGATTTATTGACAAGTAGATGGATGATGTATGGTAGGGCATTCATTCCTTTTAGCTTCTAGAGTTCGGGGACGAAATCCTTTAAGTAGGGGGGAATGTAACACCCCGTAATTTTAAAACATGACATAGGGGATAATTAAAGAATATATGATTTCTAAAGAAGAATCAAGTGAAACGGGTTACGTCATTGAATTTATCTCGGAATTCTGCTTGAGATAGAGTCGAAGTTTGCGTAAAAAGGATAACGTATGAACGAGTTATGAATGACGGAAGTTTGGCAGAATAATCAGGAAACAAGCCAGGATAACTGGCGCACTTGTGAAGTGCGCCAGAATAAAATTGCACTGGCGCACCTAGGAAGTGCGCCCAGGCCGAGCCAGATCTACAGAATTCTAGAGAGTTCCATAATGACGTGTTTTTTTAATATGAGCGGTTCTGATAGTCTCTAATCTAATCTAAAGGTCCTAGTTCACCTAACACATCTTTAAAAAAGCACATAAACCTAACCCTAATCTCATTGTTATCATCTGTGGCGCCTCCATGCTGCTCTAATCTAAATTAAAACAAGACTTTCTTCTCCATCAAGTCAAATTAGAAGATCAAATCTACAAATCAAATTAGGGGTATTCTAAGATCAAGATCTGCAACATCAAAGCCTAATTCTCTTTTCTAAGAATCCTATCGCTGTAAGTTTATGTCAGTTTCACATATAATCGAATTAAAAAGAAACTGTGATTGGATTGTAAATTGGATCTGATGTATATGCCTGTAAATAAGATGAACCATATCAAGCTTTGTAATTTGTTATCCTTTAGATTCATACCCGATTGCTATTATCATATGACTATCTGATCTACTTTGTCGTTATTAATTTCACATGCCCATTTATATGTTTATGTCAGTTTGGATGTTTTGATTCTCTCCCCTCTTTCTTTTCCTTTTTCCTTTTTGATATTAGGCTAACTTCGAGCCTAAGCATATTGCGTTGAGATTTACGTACGAGTAACTTTGGAATGATTGGGAAAAGTTTGGGAAATATGTAATAAAATGAGATTTGGCATAAATTGTTAATGGCTGTGGACATTGGTTTGGGCATAATTTGGCATAACTTGTACACATGAGATTATAGGCATAATTCGGATTAAAATTATAAACATAATTTAGATTGGAAATTATGAGTAATTGGAATTTATTATAATCCAAAATTTGAAATTGGGCTTGAATAAAGAAAGTGATAATAAACGCCTAAGACACGAGGTTAGATTCAGATTGCGGTATAAGCCTTCCTAGAACCGCCCGACAAATCCAGCAACCACAAACGGTAATCTAATGTGAAAGGTCAAAGGCAGAAATTAGATGCTTAATAATGTAAAGACACGAGGTTAGATTTGGATTGCGGTATAAGCCTTCCAGGAACCGCCCAGCAAATCCAGCAACCGCAAAATAGAAATCTAATGTGGGAGGTCTTGCAAGATTATGGTTATAATGAATTAATGAACACTTAACCAAGATAAGACATGTGGTTAGGCATGTGGATAATAAAGGGTTAAGTGGGTAACATGGGTAGCATGTGAAACGTAATTAAAGCACTTAACCAAGATGAGACATGTGATTAGACATGGGGATAAAGAGGGGTTAAGTGGGAATTCCTAGTGGCGACCAAGCTTAGTAGGGAAGCTTATGTCAAGTGTGTGGAACCTTTTCAACCAGTAACTCAATTTATTATTGGTATGAGGTCGAACTAGGTTGGGGACAGGGACACGCTTACTAGAGTTGATTGTAAGAGGTCAATAAAGAGTTAGCGATAGCAGTGCAAATCCAACGGAGTCATGTGCATGCGTAGGTATGGGCTGGTAGGTAAGACGTTGTTGCATCGTGTAGGTATAAGCTGTGCATTGCAGTAGTATCAGGGTTGCCACCTTAGGGAGTGATACACCCTATTATGGGACCAACACAGGCATCTACGAGGTTAGGGAGCCGATCGAATGGGGAGGGTAATGGGTACAACTAGTGGTGGTAGGAGCAAGTGGGCACCTACGAGAGTAGCTAGGAGTACACGAAGCTACCATTATTATGATTAGTAGGGAGGGATCATCTTTTAGTATCTAACTAGCATGTTGTACGGTGCAGAGCATAGCTTATAGTGGCTAGGAGCGCAGTCGATGTTCTATCTTGCTTACCTTGTTTACCTTATCGTATTTGCTTATGTAACAGTCATCTCTTATATCCAGTTTATGTTCTTATCCTGTTACTTTACTAATTATATTGTTAAAGTCAGTAGACTCGCCAGACTTATGTCTGACCCTTTTTGTTTCGCCTCTTTTATCCCCCCCCCCCACCCCCCTCATGTCCTCAGGGTGGGATTAGTGAAGCTTGGATTGATTCTCTTTCTTCTTGAAGTGCTTGGAAGTGTTGAAAGTAATGCTCATCTTTATCTCTTTTTCATTATGGCTATTTGGAGTGGGATTATGGTTTTGCTTTTATGTACTTTGACAATAATTTTGTTCAAGATGGATATTTGTGTACCTGGATTTAGTATGAGGTTTTGCTGTTGTAACCAAACATGTTTTGCTTTCCGCTGCAATGAATAAATTTTGAATTTTTAAGTACCATTTTATATATTTGTCTTGTGATGTTCTGTTCTATACTCTTATAACGCTCCATGAAAGTTAATGAACTTCCATAGTGAGTGACATTAACGGACGTGGGGTATTACAATGACAAGGCTCATGCGCCGCCCGTGGGCTTGACTGCCTGGTACAGGCAAGTTTGTTTTGAGAGATGCGTGCCCGCAACCAATGACTTTATCCGGGACATGCCATCTTATTTCCGCCTTGCGCCTTCGCAACTGCATCTGAATGCTTATTCTTCACTCTTGGGCACTTACGCTCTCTATCGAGAATATCTACGCTTGGAACCTACTGGAGAGGACGCTCGGTTCAATCTGAGGAGAACGTCTAGCAGATCGCCCTCCCAATGGTTCCTGGAAGCGTCAGCTACCACCAAATTCTTTGTCGGGAGGTGGCCCAGGCCGTCGGTGTTTAAAAAAGACTTGTTCTTTAGGCGTTGCCCTCCTGTATTCGCAAGAAGATGAATAGAAGGGAGTAAGTACTTTCGAGCTTCATTCCCTACTATAAGGTATTTGGATCCTGTGTCTCATTATTATTTTGATCACGGCAGGAAATCCAGTGGCACCCATCGGTGAGGAGTACCGGCCACACCTTAATGCTTTGCAAGCGATACCCAAAGAATCACGCAAAAATGATACCATGACAGGTCAAGAGCGCCTTCTTTGTACGGGGTTGCTTCCGGATGAACGGGCTATAATCAGGCCTACCATTGCAAGTAGTGTAGCAAAAGGGAAGGTAACAGGAGATCCTGCGGCTTCTAGTTTGAAAAGAAAGCTTCCTTCTGCTAGGCCCAGACCCAAAAAGGTTGTCAAGTTCCAAGGAGATGTGCGCGGAGACGAGGTTGGTGGCGTGGAGATGGTTACTCGGGACGAGGGTTCGCTGGACCCTTCCGTCCCGCCCACGATGGAAAGGACGAGGGGAGAAGGGTCGGTCCACAACTCCCTGTGACTTCTTTGGAAGCTGCTGCCCCACTTGAGGCAGTGTACCAGTTTGTTGGTCTGAATCAAGTTGCTATAGACTTGTCTCCATGGCCGGATACGACAAGCATGGAAGAACTAGCTCTTGCTGCGAAGGAGTTAATTCCCTCGAGGGGATCATAATCTGGTTTGTTGAGAGAACACTTAGGACGCACACTCATACACACTACATATCCTTTGGGATCATCTGCGTGCGGGACTCGTCTAACTTTTATTCATTCTTTTGACAGGTGATATGGATAGAGGGCGCGGAGGAAGAGGTTACAGGCATGGAGGCCCCCACGCCCTTGGAATTCTTACTTTGAGGGCTTTAGGAGATGCACCAGATTGTACGATACTCCACGTCCACCGGGTCGTGGTAGTGTACACCGATGTGGGGATCGTTCTCGATGATCTCCAACTCCTCCCCCTCCAATTCGTGTGTCCGAGGGAGACTCTCGACGTAACTTAGGGGGCTTCCACCTCCCATCTTTAGCTGCTTCTTTACATACAGTGCCCACGTTTCCCGCTCCGACCACTATAGGGAGGGAGCCGCCACTCAGCTAACCACGACCGAAGAGGATGACCATAGTGGGATGGCAAGACCCTGCAGATCCCGAGAGGCGAGAGCTTTCCATGGACAAAACAAAAGCGTTACTAAAGCGAAACTTTCCTAAACATGATTTCGATGAGATAAAGTTCCTCCCTGATCTCCACCCATCCTCTGTCAAGGAGTCTGGGAATGTCTGGATGAGTGTGAGTGATGAATACCACTAGGCTGACCAAATTCTGAGGTACTCCCACCAACTCTCAGAATTAATTAGGGGGGAAAACCTGGAGCTCATTAGCCAGTGGTTGCTCATTGACACTGAACGAATCACCGTCCAGAATTTGAACACTGAAATAGGTGAGTTTGCTATTGTTATGGTATGCGCACTATTGCCCGTTCCAGCACCCTTGAATAATAACTTGTGGGCTTCGTTATTGCCACGGAGATGAAGCAAGCATACGAGGTACTCAAGAGGGAGGTTGATCATTCCCGCTCTGCTTTCGTGGAGACTGTAGCTAATCTAACCACCGAGACGACCCTAAAGAGGGAAAAGGATGAGCTAGATGAAGCATGCGCTGATCTGGAAAGGGACAACGTGAGAGTCGCCTAGCTCCAATATGACAACAATGCTTTGAGAGCGGAGAGTGATAGTTTAAAGAGGCAACTCGAGGAGATGAGGAAGGCCAAGGAGGACGCATAGGCCAGTAATTGGGATGTACTAAGCATAGCAGATGGATTGAAAGTCGATTACCTGAGAGAGGTGGAGCAACTAATGGAGCACCTGTAGGACACAGAATTCCGGGTAGAATCATCCATGGTTGAAGATATGAAGAATATGTATGTTAAGGTTCTGAGGTTCCATGGACCTTCATGGGTTGACGATTATTCCCGAGAACTGGCTCGGACTTAGGAGAGGTTGGTCCCATATGAAGCTTATTTGTGCCAAGTGGATGTGAGCGCTTTAAACAAATGCCAACTCATGATCAATCTCCTGACTGATGAGGAGCATGAAAAGTTAGAGGAAGGGAGGAGGTTTCTACTAGAGGATGCTGAGAGGGAGAGGTTGGCGAAGCTCGCCGCTGAAAAGGGGAAAGCTGCCATGATTGAGAGTGTGGTGGGAGCAGTGACATTCGCAGAGGGAAGCCCTTACAAGCCATTGGCTCTTGGATCTTCTCTGGCAACTGATCCCGCAGTCTCGGCTTGGGTTTTGACTGAGTATGACCACGAGTATCCGAAGCTAGGAGAGACCGGATTCACCTAACCTGCTACGACGAGCACCTTTCCCGCCCTTTCTACGCCATCCTTGACCGGAGGTAAAGTCCTTTTATCATGTATCCCTGAGGATGACGTAGTTACCGAATTCACAAACTAAAAGGTTATGGTTTTACTATGCATCCACTTCTGGACTAATCATGACATCGAGTCCTGCCCCCATGATACATCAAGCGACTGAATCTGGGCCAGGACCTATAGGAATGCAAGGCGTTGATCATCTTGACACATTCTCGGGTATAAGGATAACACCCGGTCTTTATGAGGGCCTTATCGAGGATGGTGAGATGGTAGATGGACAAAGTGTGGTTGCCCGAGGCCCAGTTGAGGCCGATGTGCCTTTGATGCATGACTTGGTGCAGAACTTAAAGGGCCAGGTTGCGGCTAAGTGCGAAAAGGTGGAGGAGAAGATGAGGCAGGATGAGGCCGCCAGACAGGAGGTCCTAATAAAGACCAGGAAGGAAATTGAGGAGAGTCGTTGAGATGGTTGCACGGAGGAAAGCCGATGAGGAGGAAAAGAAGAAGAGGGTTGGTGACGAGGACCAGAAGAAAAGGGAGGATGAGGAAGTCCAGTAGAGGGCCACCGAGACCCTTGAGAATACCAAGGTTGGTGATGTCATGATGCATAAAACCCAGAAGCTTGCTAAACGACGGGCCGCTAGAGAGGCCAAGGAGACTGTTGAGCCGGAAGGCAAGGAGATCTCGAAGAAGAGTGACGTTGTAGTAGGCCTTACTACCGGAAGTGCCACCATGCCTACGCTGCAAACCACCCTGTTTGATATCACTGAGATCTCTAGAGCCGGTTGGGAGGACGAAAGATGCCTTTCGGTTTTTCATGAATCGACTACTTCCCTGAAGAGCCACGGTGAAAGAAGTGGATTTGGCAAGAAGATACCTACCATGGGTATAACGACCCGATCTTCCACGGTAAGGAAAGCACGGATTGAGATGAGAACAACACACATCGTATCACAAACAGAAGAACATTTCATTATTTATTACAACAATTCCATCAGAATACAAGAATATACAGAGTATGAATAAATGTACATTCGAAAAATATCAGAGATTACAATAAATTACATAGCAGCGAAAAATAATACAAAACACAACCAGAAGTAATATATGGATACAGAGCTTTCCAAGTATCGTTCCAGCTGTAAATCAGGATCCTATGAATATAAATCTGCAAAACCAAAACTACTAGTTGCTCGTGTAGAAAATAGGGGCACCCAGAGTTTAGGTTAAAACAATAAACTCCAAGTTAGTCATGTGACTGGTGCGAGAACTAAAACAGTTATTAACCTTTATTTTAAAGTTAGGTAAATCAAGGGACCACGCCGTATAACACGGAACGGGTTTCCTCCCAAGAATATCAGTGCATAAAACAAACAGCGCAATGCTAAATAAAGAAAAACGAAGCTATTATAAGACCCAGGACCCATCACACAATGCAACGCAAGCCGGAGGATAGGGTTTTACCTTATAATAGCCAAAGCATGCTTGATACGTTCAAAAACACATTATTTTGATATTACTATAAGTGTATAGTGTCAAAACAATTTCAATCATAAGTATCAATCATTGGCGACATAACTACCATCTACTATGTCGCCATACAAGGCTCTACAAATAAAACCGAAAGTCACGTATTAGAAATTGGATTCCATCATGAGTCGAGGCAAGGGGCAAGCTCCTCTCCGATTCGTGACACTCTGGCTAATGTCTCAGGACCACACACAGCGATCCCTTGGAACCTCCAAGGCTGGTCCTCTCTTACTTTTGAGGATTGGCAATTCCTGAACACAAGTTTCCCTGTCCTATAGGACCTATATATATAATGATCTGTACGACGGCTCACATAGTGCCAGTTATCGACCATATATTCGAGGCACCTCGCATTCCAACAACCACACAGGTGAAAAGTATGTAAATGTCAGCCAGTTTAAGCACTGACACCACCACTAGCTAGAAAGAAACGTCGTGCACTCCTTGGGTCCTTATCCCGTTTTTGACTCATACCAAGGTGTGAGGCTCGCTAATTAATGCCATACACAAAGCTGCGCCACACAGGCCGTGCTTTGATCATCAACCACCAGACTTTGCTTTTCAACAGAAGCCTTGATCAATTGCTACTTAGGCATGCCACACAGGCAATTCACTCCATGCGACTGATGTCCATCGATATACAACCTCTGAGCTCGTACGTCTCAGAGAAGGGCGTTAAGCTAGAGAATAAATTCTCCGCCGCCAAACAGATGTATATTTAACAGAGATCAATCAACACAGAATAAAATACAATGTCAGACACAGTCCATTTACAAGTTCGTTCTGGGTCTGAATGAAACCGGAGGCACTTTCCTCGCATATCCATCGATCTCCAAGTACGTCTGGATGATCACCGACTGATTCCCTCCTCTTGGGTGTACAGCCCAATCAAGATCATCAGTAATCACCCAAACAATGTGAAGACTGCCAGTATTCAACCACCGTCTTCATCTTAAAAAGTTTGTTTTCATTTTAAAAATATACCCTTCACACCCGTTCTAGGATACTACTGATCCCATCTCTAACGAGTCATTCTAATTGGATATTACTAATCCAATATCTGATGAATTCTTTCGTTTGGTCCTAATGTGTCTTATTCTCGAGCTCTGTAAACCAAAGCTCTCATACCACTCTATAACGACCCGATGTTCCCTGGTAAGGAAAGCACGGATTGAGATGAGAACAACACACATCGGATCGCAAACAGAAGAACATTTCATTGTTTGTTACAACAATTCCATCAGAATACAAGAATATACAGAGTATGAATAAATGTACATTCGACAGATATCAGAGATTACAATAAATTACATAGCAGAGGAAAATAATACAAAACACAAGTAGAAGTAATAAACGGATACAGAGCTTTCCGAGTATCGTTCCGACTGTAAATCAGGATCCTGTGAATATAAATCTGCAAAACCAAAACTACTAGCTGCCCGTGTAGAAAATAGGGGCACCCAGAGTTTAGGTTAAAACAATAAACTCCAGGTTAGTCATGTGACTGGTGTGAGAACTAAAACTTTTATTAACCTTTATTTTAAAGTTAGGTAAATCAAGGGACCACGCCGTATAACACGGAACGGGTTTCCTCCCAAGATTACCAGTGCATAAAACAAACAGCGCAATGCTAAATAAAGAAAAATGAAGCTATTATAATACCCAGGTCCCATCACACAATGCAACGGAAGCCGGAGGATAGGGTTTTACGTTATAATAGCCAAAGCATGCTTGATACGTTCAAAAACACATTATTTTGAAATTACTATAAGTGTATAGTGTGAAAAAAAAATTCATTCATAAGTATCAATCATAGGCGGCATAGCTACCATCTACTATGTCGCCATACTAGGCTCTACAAATAAAACTGAAAGTCACGTATTGGAAATTGGATTCCATCATGAGTCGAGGCAAAGGGCAAGCTCCTCTCTGATTCGAGACACTCTAGCTAATGTATCAGGACCACACACAGCGATCCCTTGGAACCTCCAAGGCCGGTCCTCTCTTACTTTTGAGGATTGGCAATTCCTGAACACACGTTTCCCGGTCCTATAGGACCTATATATATATATATATAATGGTCTGTACGTCGGCTCACATAGTGCCAGTTATCGACTATATATTCGAGGCACCTCGCATTCCAAGAACCACACAGGTGAAAAGTATATAAATGTCAACCATTTTAAGCACTGATACCACCACTAGCTAGAAAGAAACATCGTGCACTCCTTGGGTCCTTATCCCGTTTTTGACTCATACCGAGGTGTAAGGCTCGCGAATTAACGCCATACACAAAGCTGCGCTACACTTGCCGTAATTTGATCATCAACCACAAGACTTTGCTTTTCAACATAAGCCTTGATCAATTGCCACTTAGGCGTGCCACACGGGCAATTCACTCCATGCGACTGATGTCCATCGATATACAACCTCTTAGCTCGTACGTCTCAGAGAAGGGCGTTAAGCAAAAGAATAAATTCTCCGCCGCCAAACAGATGTGTATTTAATAGAGATCGATCAATGCAGAATAAAATCCAATGTCAGACACAGTTCATTTACAAGTTCATTATGGGTCTGAACGAAACCGAAGGTACTTTCCTCGCATATCCATCGATCTCCAAGTACGTCTGTACGATCAACGACTAGTTCCCTCCTCCTGGGTGCACAGCCCAATCAAAATCAACAGTAATCACCCAAACAATGTGAAGACTTCCGGTATTCAACCACCGTCTTCATCTTCGACTTATCATCGAATCGGTT
This sequence comes from Allium sativum, assembly GCA_030737875.1. Classification (NCBI taxonomy): domain Eukaryota; kingdom Viridiplantae; phylum Streptophyta; class Magnoliopsida; order Asparagales; family Amaryllidaceae; genus Allium; species Allium sativum. The sequence continues at coordinate 19,869 of JASFAX010003242.1, read as the reverse complement.
ATTCAGAATGGGTATAAACCTAGCCTTTCCGAATAACCCGCGTATATAATAAACATGTGTTACACAAACACAATATATACCTCATTCCAATTCAGAATATTCTTTTATTCAAATTTTCACATTCCTAGGGAAAGGTTCCCATTAATTTTATCAAAGATAAATTCTTCTAAATTTATTCTTTAATCTTCCTTTGGATATCATTTCAAACCATGTTATGGTTTTCCAAACTAGTCGGGATTAGCGAACCACACCGAAGTAATTATTTATTTTATTTCCCAATCCCAACCTATTCATCCCATGGAGAAAATTGGTAATACTCCATATCTAACACCACGGTGTTATCAGTAAATATTAATTACCATTTCACGTTCAAATCTAATTAAAGATTTAACTATCGCTTTGGAGCAAAACAGGTGATACTCCATCCTCGATCACTTTTCAGATTTGATAATTTAAATTATCAGTTCACATTTCAATCTAATTACAGATTCATTAAAACTACACTTATTTTTAATCTTCATAAAAATCAATATCCTGTCTTTAACTGGGTTAAAGAACCAGTGTCACCTAAAACACGATTCACGATAAACCCAAAATCCCATTTGATATTAAATACAAGGCTCTGAATAGAAAATATACCAGCTTATATTCAATATCAAATTCTGAAATCAACAAATATTGTATTGGAAATAACGATATAAGTATATCTTTCAAATTTCCACAACCATCTCCGTATAATCACGAAATCCGACATCGAAAAATTCCGAAGATAATTTCGATTCAAATCCATTCCAATTCGTATATTGGAAATTCTGATTATTTTTAAAACCACTTTCAAATTCAATTTATTTATTTCAAAAATAATTGGATTTTAATTCTAGTTATAAACTAGTTCATTTCGATAAAAATCTATTTTTATCTTTACAAATGTGGAATTTTTCATCCCAATTCTTCACAAATCATTCCTTATGATTTTACACAAATTATCGCTATTTTTAATAATTTTATCAAGGCCGGTACAGTCGATTTCCATCAACGGCCATCGAACTGCACTTACAGCGATCTTTTCCAAATTTGATTTGGACATAATTCCAAATCCAACCATTAGATTTCAAATTTTTAATATTCATTGGAAAGATCTTTTCAATACGAACCCAAAGGTTCCGGTTTCAGGAGAATCCAACGGTCGAATCTCCCGCAACGTCAATTCGAAGTCGATGGTCGAAATTTACGAACTACCGCAGCGCGGCGCGTTCTATTCAGGCCATTATATATATAACATATATATATATATATACATATATATATATATATATTTCATCGATTTCCTTTTAAAACGTATTTTACAAATCATTTTAAATTCGTTTTCGAAACGATTTCAACTTCATATTCAATTTCGAATCGAAATTGAATATTCCACATCATCGATATACAAATGATAATATTTTCAAAACGTTATATTTTGAAATCATTTCCTTTTCTATATTCATTATAAAAACGAATATAATCGATATAAATATCGCTCATGTCAAAATGGCGCGTTTTTAATCAACACGGCCTTATATATTTCAGTAAATTCGTTATTCTATTCAACAAATGAATATTTATTCTATTCAACACATGAATTTATTTTTCTCTCAACACATGAATATTCTCAACACATGAGCACTGTCAACACATGACTATTTTTGTTATTTAATATATTTTATAAAATTATGGTATCTATCGTTTGATTTTTAATCAGACTCCAACTGTAAAGTAGTATAGAATGATTCCCTAAGTATTAACCCCGAAGGCCGAAACCAACATCAGATCAATACCCAGGAAACTACTCATCTTATCTAATTTCCAGTTAGTTTCTAATCTTAAATATGATAAAGATGTAAATTTTATTGTTAAAATATTGCTTTCAACACATGATAATTTTCAACACATGAATATTCTCAACACATGAGCATCGTCAACACATGACTATTTATTCTATTCAACACATGAATCTTTATATTATAATGTTCTTTATATCCCAATTGTAATGAGGCCCAATCAATCACCATATAATATTAATTTTATGGTTTCCATACAACACATGTATATAATAGCAACGATAAATAATCAACCATCATTCAAAGTGCACCACACAACTGCATAAGCATTAAATATAAAAAAATTAACGCTTACGCAGTCTGTCGACCCATCGATCGACATACTATTAAATAATTAGGATTAGTGTACGCCAAATATCATCCCAACACCCGTGTGGGGTTTCAATCCACAAACGCTGAATATTATTTGTGCAGTAGGGCAATGTGTAAAATTTATCGTCCCAATCCATATCCTTCAAATAGGTGTACATAAACAAACCGTTCGGTTTGTAAATGAATATTTATTTATTCACATTCACGTTAAAAATTATATTTTTAACGATAATAATTTATTTCAACACATGAATATTTTTATTATCTATTTCACATCAACATCACAAACAAACTTCACAACACATCAAATAAGCATACAAGTCATCCATGGTCTGTGGACGACTGGTGTCAGGTGCTGCTAAGCACCGTCTGCATCCTAGTATATAATTTTAACTAGAAAACAAGATTTAAAGTGAGAAGTTCTCACCTACTAGCTAAACCAAACACCACGACTCTTCTTATGTAGAAATCTTCGTCGTGCTCGCCTTTCGTCAATTTCACTGTCCGTTGCCACTACATATATAAAAAATTGCATCTTTATATTGTTGCTATGTATATAAAAATCACATTTTTATAATCACACTATATGGATAAAAAATCACATTTTTATACCGCTACTATATAGATAAAAATTCTATTTTTACATCTCTACTATATAGATAATAATTCTATTTTTATCTTGCTAGTAATGTAATAAAAATTATATTTTTATTACTCTACATGAATAAAAATCATATTTTTACTCTTCCTATGATATAAAGATCGAATTTTTATTATCTATATATTATAAAAATCATATCTTTTTAATTTCGAAATAATAAAATAAAATCTTTTTCTATATTAAATAAAAATTATATTTTTAATTTCAACTCTACTTAGATAAAAATCACATTTTTATCGCTTCTTCTCCTAGATAAAAATCATAATTTATCACTTCGTTTGCATTATAAAAAAATCTCTTCTTTTCTATAATAAAAATCTCGTCTTTCCTATCATAAAAGCCTTATCTTTTTATGAATAAAAATCTACTCTTTTCATCATTAAAAATCCGATCGTTATCTATATTCAAAATCTATTTTTTTTCTAAACAAAGATCTAACTTTTTATATATATTAAAAATTGCCATATTCTTTTTAAATAAAAATCAAGACCTTATACAAGTAGATAAAACTAAATCGGATTTTTAGAACGAGGTATTTCATAAAAATAAAAATAAATAAATAAACGAAAATAAATAAGAAAAAGAAACTTACAGCGTAAGGTAGGAGAGGGGGGCTGTTGACGGTCGGATATTGAGGGGGGCACGGTGGCCGCTGTGAGGTGGGGGGGCTGCGGTTCGATCGAGAGAGAGGGGGGTGTCGGTCTTCGATCCAGAGGAGGGGTGTCGAACGGCGGCGGCGGAGGTATGGGGGGTGTGTAGAACGACGGCGGCGGAGGTATGGGGGGCGCGATCGAATAGGTTTTTTTTCTCTTTCTGATATAATGAACGGGGAAGGAGAAATTAGAGGGGGGTTTGTATAAATAATATATATTTTATTATTTTAAAATTTCCTAAAAGCAACTTTTTATTTCGACTTCCAAACGAGACCCACCGCCTGTCGTCCACAGCTAATTACCCCTATTCCGAAAACAATAGGATATGTTTCGTAGGCCGATTCAATTGTTTAGATTAGTCTCCGTTCAAATCAAAATATAATCAATTTTTATTGAATTTGAACGCGCATTTCAATTTACCGGGGCTACATACTAACTAGAAAATTCCCGAAAAATATTTTCTAACTTCGTATTGATGATACGGTCCTAACAAAACCAGTTTCGTCAAATTCTGAGACCGTTTGAAAAATGGCCATTTTCCAATCGATTAAAATCAACTAAAACTGGTCAAATGCGTTTTCCTTTGCCACACTCACATATTGATTCAGAAAATTACGAATTTTGAAACCTAGCAATAATTTGATATCCTGGATCCAACAAAATTGGTTTCGTCGAAAACCGAGGTCGTTTGCAAAATTTCTATTTTAAGGGCCAGAATTCCATAGCGACTATTCTGAATTTTCAACTGGACATAACTTTTTATCCCCGCTATGAAATTTCGATTTTTCGAATTCGTTGGAAAGATATTGTCAAATAGATTCAAATACTTTTGGTTTCACTAAAATCCAGTTTATTTTGCACCCGGGACATTCATTTGAAATTAGAAATCGAATTATCGAACTACCACGCCATTTCCAATTCCTTTTATAATTATAATTAATTATTTATATTCTAACGACGATTAAAATAAATATATATGTTCTATTTCTATTCAAAATTAATTTCTCGTCATTTTTATTTAAAATAATCATTTTAAATATTCAAAATTCGTCAAAATTGCCAAAATAAAAATTTTAAATTGGCTCGGATTTTTCGGGTTATTACAATGGGGGAAGAACCATCGAGTGTCGAATCTGCAAAGAAGAAACACAAGCACAAAAAGAAAAGACCCGATTAGGATTAGCAAATTAAGTAGAAAGTTACCATTTATTTTGGTATTGTAGGCCGATATTTACGCGAGTACAGCCCTCGCTTTTGGTTTTTCAAGACATGATGTGGTTTTCATGTACACCCTGTCATTAGAAAGAAGGATGTTAGACACATAGTTTGTTCAATGCGTGTGTTTGTGTGAAAATGAAATATGAATTAGTAAAGATCGCGATTTATTTGGAGTGTTCGGATGTACTTCTCATGTTTTCCAGCGTCTTGTACTTGCATAAGCATACTTATCGTTACACTTAACAAAAAAGGATGGAGGGTCGCGCTCTGGGTAAATTATTCCAGATGGGTGAGATAGAGCGATGGTTTCAGTAAGTCTCTCTCAGACAAGAAACCCGTAGTTTGTGAAACCAGGCTGAGCGTGGAACACCCCACCTCTGTTAAGGTCACTCACAAAGGGAATGCCTTAACTTCGGTGGAGGTTTATAGTAAAAGTCACAGATAAAACACAAGACAGATATAAACACACACACATATATATATATATAAGCAGCGGAAAACAAACAAACTTTCATTTCATAAATACGTGTTCATACAAAACATTTCCACAATTGTCTCACAATAACTTCCAAAACATTACATCATCATTTCTTCCTTGATTATTAAATAAAGAAGCACAAAACATAATTAAAGCTGCATAAATCCCCATAGAACGTATCCAAAAGCCATAGCCAAGGAAAGAGAGTCCAACCCATACATCTACTATCTTGAAGCTTGCAAAGAGTCTGACTAAGATGGGTTGTTTCCTCCCTGTGGACCTGGGGTGGGGGGAGGACGGAAGAAAAGAAGAGTCAGACATAAAGCCTGGTAAGTCTACTGACTCTTCAGTATGAGAATAAGAAAAAGGGCATGATAGGTATAAACTGGAAACAAGAAAGTATCATAAACTAAGATAAAGCAATTTTGTACCGAATATACTATCGCACCCCCACACTATATCTCTGCACCTACTTGTATTTGTTCCGATTGGCGCCTCATGATCGGGGTGAAGTGATCCCCTTTCTAAAGATCGGCTCCTACTCGCAAAATCGTATGTGTCATACGGCCCCTAATGATTGTAGATACCTATGTTGGTCCCAGCATGGGGTGTATCAAGTCCCATGGTGGCGGCCCGACACAATTCTAGAATGCATAGGTTATACTACAGGTGCCCAGTGCCCTGTTTGTCTGCTCTGAAGTGTGTGCACGCCCGCACTCCGTTAGAACCTACACTGTTACACCACTCGCCGTCGCTTTTGACCGCTTACAATCAGCCCATAATCGTGCCCCACCCTGCCTAGTTTCAGGGTACCATGATACCTAATTGGGTTACTACTGAAATGGGTCCCCCATTACTAGGGTTTTCTAGTCAAACATGTTAAGTGGTTAAGTGTCTACATTAACCTAACCCCACCCATCAGTTTAATTAACATGTTGAATTGGTTAAGTGTTTTAGTTAACTTAACCCTACCATCCTGACTTGTCTGTCCTTAGCTTTAATTAGTTAAAGCACCGACCACTCACACTAAATAGGTATTGTTATGGTTACTGGATGTGTCGGTCGGTACCGGGCAGGTTTATAGTGTAACTCAGTCTAACCTCGGGTCCTTACTAGGCTCAATGCTTGACCACCCACATTGGATAGGTATTGTTGTGATTACTAGAGAGCCGGGCGGTTCCGGGCAGGTTTATATAACACCTCACCTCCACTAAGATCACTCACAAAGGGAATGCCTTAACTTCAGTGGACCGTTTTAGGTAAATGGACATAGAATATCACAAGAAAGATATAAAAAATTTGCAGTAGAAAATAAACAACTTTATTAAATAACCAAAATATTTTGGTACATAATACCATGAGTCATAAATCATTACTACAAAACACATCTGTCTTACATTATCAGAGTACATAGGTATTTAAAAGAAAAACATCATTCCCATATTAAAGAGCAAGCCATATAAGAGACAGAGACTCTAGCCATACTTCAGAAGTAGCCCCTAGAAGGTGATATCCAAATCCTGACTAAACCTGGGTGTTTCCTCCCTGAGAACGTGGGGGGGAACAGAAGAAAAGAGGCGAAACAAACTAGGTCAGACATACTTCTGGTGAGTCCATTAACTTTTAGCCAGTAAATAAATAAAGGTAAACATGAGAGGCATACAAAGTGGATAAGAGGATTCACGGTACAGATGGCAGGTATGACAGGACAAATAAGGTAAGATGTATGCTTCACTACAAACTACTCCGCACTATTACTAGTAAAATCAATATAGGATGATCCCTTCCGCTAACCATAATAATGATAACGATGGTGGTAGTTTCGTGTATTCCTAGCTGCTGTCATAGGTGTCGCCTGCTCCAATCTCAACTAGTCATACCCACTACCCTCCTACTATAAATTGGTAGACTTAGTGCATACGTCCGGGTATACCCTAACCACTATCCTAATCGATCGTCTCCCTACTTTGTAGATACCCTATGTTGGTCCCACAACTAGGGGGTATCACTTCCCTAAAGCGACAACCCAAGGTGTGCACAGTTATATCTACTGGTGTCACGGTCGTCTTGTCCCCCTCTGCCCGGCCCATGCACGCACATGTCCCCGGTCGGTTTGCACCGCCCACACCATTCGTCTCGTTTTGGATATCTTACAATCAATCAGTAAGCGTGCCCCTTCCCCGCCTAGTACGGAGTTCTTTACTTTGATACCCCTCCAGGTTACTGACTGAAATGGGTCCCACACAACATGATACAAGCTCTCCCCTATGTCTTGTATCCCCACTAGGTTTTCTGCTGACTATGTATACCCTAAGGTGTCTTTAATTACATAGCCCTTAATCAGTTATGCGTACCTATAGGTGTCTTTAATACGTAACCCTTAATCTACCTATCGGTTATGCTTACCTATAAGTGTCTTTAATACATAACTCTATCTACTCCCATTAGTTATGCGTACCCCTAAGGGTGTCTTTAATACATAACTTTACTATTTTTCCCCGGTTTTGTATACCATTAGGTGTCTTTAATTACATAACCCTTTTTATCTGGTTAAGTTTGTGGGACTATATATATTAATATTACCCACCTACCCTTCAGTTGTACTTAACCCTTCCACTGATTTAATCCTATTTATTTAATGGTTAAGTTTGTGGGCCTATATATATATATATATATATATATATATATATATTACCCACCTACCCATTAGTTGTACTTAACCCTCCCACTGATTTAATCCTATTTGTTTATTGGTTAAGTTTGTGGGCCTATATATATTAACATTACCCACCTACCCATCAGTTGTACTTAACCCACCCACAATCCAACTCATTATACTTAACCCTAACTTATGTCTATCATCATACAGTCCACCTGTATTAAGTTAGGTTAAGTAGTCTTTTCTTATTACCATGTCCAATTATGGTTATATTGGGCTAGACCTCCCACATTAGGCCTACAACATGTGGATGCTGGATACACCGGTCGGGTCCGGGCAGTCTTATTCCACAGTTGGGTCTAACCTCGTGTCTTAGCCCGAGTCGTATTCACACACTTAGACCTCTCACATTAGGTTCAACATTAGTGGCTGGTGGATATGCCGGTTGGGTCCGGGCAGACTTCCACCTCTAATGTAACCTAACCTCGTGTCATAAGTGTTAATTAAATTTTCAGACTTTAATTGCTTAAACGTTCCTCTTTTGATTAATTAAGTTAATTAATCCTTTCCTTTTTATATGTGTAAATACCAATTTTATTAACAATTTGAATTTCCTATCCATAAATGGTCATATTCAAATTATACCATTTTTACTCAACTTTACCTATGTCATAATAGGTAATTATTTATATGTTTCCCTACTAGAATCATGTGTCCAATTTACATAATCACTATATAAATTATGCCTATTACAAATTCCCCTTTTTCCCCGTTTCTTAACTAGCGTAATCACGTGCATTTTGCCGTTATCGAGGCTACAAAGTAGCCTCGTCATAATAATAAAATAAAGGGAATGACAAGGTGATTGTTTCAGTACAATTTTTGGCATAAGCATGACAACTAGGGGAAATGACATGATAACTTCGCATATAATTATGATTCACCACATAATTAACAACTTGCATAGATTCATGATTTTGCAACATAACAACTTGCATAGGTTCATGATTTTCAACATAACAACTTGCATAGGTTCATGAATTAACAACATAATTAACACCTCACATAGGTTCATGATTCACAACATAACAACTTGCATAAGTTCATGATTAACAACATAACAACTTGCATAGGTGACTTGCATGATCTCATAACTACTTGCATAGGTTTATGATAACAACTTGCATAGATTCATGAATTCGCAACATAATACTTGCATAGGTTTATGAATTTCACTTGCATAATTTCATGATTCACCACAACAATAAACTTGTATAATTTCATGATCCACAACAACAATAAACTTGTATAATTTCATGATCCACAACAACATAAACTTGTATAATTTCAGGATCCACAACAAAAATAAACTTGCATAACTACAAACAACATATACCCAAATCATAGTCTACCACAATTCACTTTTATCTACTTAAACCTAAAAGTGACTAGAACTCACAGAAAAAGAGGGTCTTGAGTTCTGATCTGAATTCTATAATTGATTAGCGTTCCCTTATTGTAGACAATTTCGTTGTTAAGATTAGACTTTGATTTAAATAGAATTGAGTTGCTTTACTTTGCTTCTAGTTGGTGGCGGCTGCTCTAGGTTTTGAAGAGACAGTATGACGACCATTGATCTAATTTTTATTTGGTTTTAGGGTTTGAGTCTACCCATGTTTATATAGAATTTCAATTTAATTATAGCCGTCGGATGATCTTAGGGTTAATCAAAACCACTCAGTCAGGATAGGGTGACACCTCAGCCCTAATGACTCAGCAAGGAGTCAGAAAGGACTCAGTAATGAGTCACATTGTGGATCATATCACACCAGAAAGCTGTGCAGGCTTTCTTCTCAATCTGGGCGCAATTGGGGAGTGCGCCAGTGTATTTTGTACTGGCGCACTTCCCAAGTGCGCCAGTGTATTTTTGTACTGGCGCACTTCCCAAGTGCGCCAGTGCATTTTTTTCTTCTTCTGGTTTTTCCGCCTAACTTCGTTCGTCCAAATCTCCATCATATGGTGTCTGTTTTACGCAAACTCGGAGTCTATCTCAAGCAGAATTCCGAGACGAACGTAATGGCGCAACCCGTTTCCCTTATTTCCCACATTTGAAATTAAGTATTCTTAAATTTAGTTAATTTAATTATTCAAAAATTTGGGGTGTTACATTCTCCCCAACTTAAATGATTTCGTCCCCGAAATCTTCAAGTTAAGAAGAATGTGTCTTACCATCCAATCACCCATCTACCCAACCATCATCCACAAGCATCCATTGTCCTTAGAAAACTTCTAATGTTGTATAAACATATGCAAGAGTGTGTGTATATGGTCCTTATCTAATGCAAAGATTAGGCGGTCCACTGATTCAGTTGACCTCCTTAATTCGAATTATGTCAGTGCCATGAGTCCAACATGTATGCAATTTTCCTATTTGATACATATTATCTCTTCATGTGTGCATAACCATTCATCAAAATGCAGCATCCATATGATAACATAACCATTATACATCCATTACCCTAAATACGCACACATTTTTATATGCAATATGAAAGTGATTTGAGACGATCAAGTGCCTAATGTGTGTGTAAATGCATACACTTGCATCCACTTGCAACCATCAAACATAACATGTCTCTAACACATGTTTACATCCCTGTATTTCCTATGTAAAGGTCGAAGATTCGGTTGATGGGATACAAACAAATGATATAACTAAAACAAAAGCTCTGTTCCCATTTGACATCGGTTAAGAGAATAATTCCCTAAGTCTCAGCCCCGAAGACCAAAATCAACATCAGACTGACACTCGGAGAATTACCCCCATTAAACAATGTCAAAACTGGAAATCTACTTCATGCTTCGAGTAGAAACCCCTATCCTTCAGAAATACTAAGATAATTACAGATTACTGGTACAGATCAGATTACAGAATGATTCTCAGAAAGCTAAGCATAACAGACCCTTTTGGGTCACAAGAAACTTTGGGGGTCTTCCCATGACAAGTTAGAAACTTAACGACCCTCCTCTCAAAATCTAGAACGGCCCTCTACATAGAAAGCTGGTCCATTTAGAACCAACCCATAGCCCATAAACTTGAGCACACAAATGTCACATTCAAATTTTTGACGCCTAACACAGATAATTTCAACCCCTTACAAATCACCAATAAATGAGCCGAACCACCAAAAGGGTTTGAAACAACTACGGGATTAGAAACAAGACTAGTATTAAAGTGCAGAGTCTCAATTAAAAAATCAAAATGCTAGAATCCAAAAGAGTCTTAACTTCATAAGGAAATTAAACCTTTTACATAAATTTTTCCTATCTTTATCATATCCATCTGCCATGAGAGCATTCGCCTGCCCTCTAGAAGTCCCTTGCGTTCCCTACGCCTTCGAGCATTCCTTGGAGAAGTGTCCGACCTCTCCGCACTTAAAGCAATTGAACTTCCTCATTTTACATTCTTTGACTAGATGACCTTCTTTTCCACAATAGTGGCAATTCCTCTTATCCTTTCCCTTGTTATCCTTCTCGCCTTTCATCTGCTGTTGTTGTTGCTGTCCTTTCTTGGGTCCCGCCTTTTCATTTTTCAATGCCCCTTCAACTTTTTCCTCTTTCTTTGCTCCTTTGTCATCTTCATGCATTATAGCCATATCCACCAGCTTTTCAAAAGTGGCCCCCACGGGAACGTGGGTCATAGCCAATCGGTGTAGCGTCTCATTCAAGCCTTTAACAAATCTCAGAGCCTTCTTCTTAGGTGTGTTCAACAAGTCTAAGCCAAACCTCGCAAACTGATTGAACTTGTTGACGTACTCTTTTACTGACAGATTCCCCTGCTTCAATGCCAAGAACCTTTCCATGTATAGATTTTCTTCTGCTTGTGAGAGAAATTTCGCCTCAAACCTACGCCTGAAATCCGACCATGTATCAACTGGACGCTCTCCATTAGTGACCTTCCACCAAAACGACTCATCCTTCATTAACCAGGCAGCTAACTGGACCTTTCTTCCATCTTCTACCTCAAAGATTCCAAACAATTCTTCCACCTCCTTTAGCCAATTACGAGCTTCAACAAACGTCTCCGACCCGTGAAAAGGTTTCCCGCCCATTGCCCGAAAGTCTTTACATATCTTTGCAAAAGTATCAATACGGGGAGGGGGAGGAGGAGGAACGGGTGCAGCTGGGGGAGGAGGAACATTTGTTGGACCTGCGGTGGTGGCCCTAGCTACCAAATACCTCCTAAACCATCCTGGTATCGGTACACCCTCTGGGAGGTTAAGATCCTCGGACATGCTAAGAAGAAAAAGGGAGATATTTTAGGAAAAGGACCAAAGGATACTACATATTGCTTTTCGAGGATTTTTTTTTTCAAAACAGGCTTTCCTTTTTGAAAATACTTTCTTTTAAAACCTTTTTGAAAAATATTTTCAAAACTTTTATCTAATCTAGTAACCTTCAGCTCTGATACCAAGTGTAACACCCACCTCCACTAAGATCACTCACAAAGGGAATGCCTTAACTTCAGTGGAGCGTTTTAGGTAAATAGACATAGAATATCACAAGACAGATATAAAAATTTTGCAACAGAAAATAAACAACTTTATTAAATCACCAAAATACTTTGTTACATAATACCATGAGCCATAAATCATTACTACAAAACACATCTGTCTTACATTATCATAGTACATAGGTATTTAAAAGAAAAACATCATTCCCCATATTAAAGAGCAAGCCATATAAGAGACAGAGACTCGAGCCATACTTCAGAAATAGCTCCTAGAAGGTGACATCCAAATCCTGACTAAAACTGGGTGCTTCCTCCCTGAGAACCCGGGGGGGTACGGAAGAAAAGAGGCGAAACAAACTAGGTCAGACATACGTCTGGTGAGTCCAGTAACTTTTAGCCAGTAAATAAATACAGGTAAACATGACAGGCATATAAAGTGGATAAGAGGATTCACGGTACAGATGGCAGGTATGACAGGAGAAATTAGTAAGATGTATGCTTCACTACAAACTACTCTGCACTATTACTAGTAAAATCAAGATAGGATGATCCCTTCCGCTAACCATAATAACGATAACGATGGTGGTAGTTTCGTGTATTCCTAGCTGTTGTCATAAGTGTCGCCTGCTCCTATATCAACTAGTCGTACCCACTATCCTCCTACTATAAATTGGTAGACTTAGGGCATACGTCCGAATATACCCTAACCACTACCCTAATCGATCGGCTCCCTACTCTGTAGATACCCTGTGGTGGTCGCACAACTAGGGGGTATCACTTCCCTAAAGTGGCAACCCAAGGTGTGCACAGTTATACCTACTGGTGTCACGGTCGTCTTGTCCCCCTCTGCCCGGCCCATGCACGCACATGTCCCCAATTGTTTTGCGCCGCTCACACCATCCATCTCGTTTTGGATCTCTTACAATCAATTAGTGAGCGTGCCCCTTCCCCGCCTAGTACGGAGTTCTTTACTTTGATACCCCTCCGGGTTACTGACTGAAATGGGTCCCACACAACATGATACAAGCTCTCCCCTATGTCTTGTATCCCCACTAGGTTTTCTGCTGACTATGTATACCCTAAGGTGTCTTTAATTACATAGCCCTTAATCAGTTATGCGTACCTATAGGTGTCTTTAATACGTAACCCTTAATCTACCTATCGGTTATGCTTACCTATAAGTGTCTTTAATACATAACTCTATCTATTCCCATTAGTTATGCGTACCCCTAAGGGTGTCTTTAATACATAACTTTACTATTTTTCCCCCGTTATGTATACCATTAGGTGTGTTTAATTACATAACCTTTTTTATCCGGTTAAGTTTGTGGGCCTATATATATATATATTAGTATTACCCACCTACCCTTCAGTTGTACTTAACCCACCCACTGATTTAATCATACTTATTTAATGGTTAAGTTTGTGGGCCGATATATATTAATATTACCCACTTACCCATTAGTTGTACTTAACCCTCCCACCGATTTAATCCTATTTGTTTAATGGTTAAGTTTGTGGGCTATATATATTAATATTACCCACCTACCCATCAGTTGTACTTAACCCACCCACAATCCAACTCATTTTACTTAACCCTAACTTATGTCTATCATCATATAGTCCACATGTATTAAGTTAGGTTAAGTAGTATTTTCTTATTACCATGTCCAATTATGGTTATATTGGGCTAAACCTCCCACATTAGGCCTACAACATGTAGGTGCTGGATATGCCGGTCGGGTCCGGGCAGTCTTATTCCACAGTTGGGTCTAACCTCGTGTCTTAGCCCAAGTCGTATTCACACACTTAGACCTCTCACATTAGGTTCAACATTAGTGGCTGCTGGATATGCCGGTCGGGTCTGGGCAGACTTCCGCCACTAATGTAACCTAACCTCGTGTCATAAGTGTTAATTAAATTTTCAGACTTTAATTGTTTAAACATTCCTCTTTTGATTAGTTAAGTTAATTAATTAATCCTTTCCTTTTTATATGTGTCAATACCTATTTTATTAACAATTTGAATATCCTATCCATAAATGGTCATATTCAAATTATACCATTTTTACTCAACTTTACCTATATCATAATAGGTAATTATTTATATGTTTCCCTACTAGAATCATGTGTCCAATTTACATAATCACTATATAAATTATGCCTATTACAAATTCCCCTTTTTCCCCATTTCTTAACTAGCGTAATCGCATGCATTTTGCCGTTATCGAGGCTACAAAGTAGCCTCACCATAATAATAAAATAAAGGGAATGACAAGGTGATTGTTTCAGTACAATTTTTGGCATAAGCATGACAACTAGGGGAAATGACATGATAACTTCGCATATAATTATGATTCACCACATAATTAACAACTTGCATAGATTCATGATTTTGCAACATAACAACTTGCATAGGTTCATGATTTTCAACATAACATCTTGCATAGGTTCATGAATTAACAACATAATTAACACCTCACATAGGTTCATGATTCACAACATAACAACTTGCATAAGTTCATGATTAACAACATAACAACTTGCATAGGTGACTTGCATGATCTCATAACTACTTGCATAGGTTTATGATAACAACTTGCATAGATTCATGAATTCGCAACATAATACTTGCATAGGTTTATGAATTTCACTTGCATAATTTCATGATTCACCACAACAATAAACTTGTATAATTTCATGATCCACAACAACAATAAACTTGTATAATTTCATGATCCACAACAACAATGAACTTGTATAATTTCAGGATCCACAACAAAAATAAACTTGCATAACTACAAACAACATATACCCAAATCATAGTCTACCACAATTCACTTTTATCTACTTAAACCTAAAAGTGACTAGAACTCACAGAAAAAGAGGGTCTTGATTTCTGGGATCTGAATTCTGTAACTGATTAGCATTCCCTTGTTGTAGACAATTTCGTTGTTGAGATTAGACTTTGATTTGAATAGAATTGAGTTGCTTTACTTTGATTCTAGTTGGTGGCGGCTGCTCAAGGTTTTAGAGAGACGGTATGATGGCCATTGATCTAATTTTTATTTTGTTTTAGGGTTTGAGTGTACCCATGTTTATATAGGACTTCAATTTAATTATAGCCGTCGGATGATCTTAGGGTTAATCAAAACCACTCAGTCAGGATAGGGTGACACCTCAGCCCTAATGACTCAGCAAGGAGTCAGAAAGGACTAAGCAATGAGTCACAGTGTGGATCAGTTCACACCAGAAAGCTGTGCAGGCTTTCTGGTCGGCCTGGGCGCACTTGGGGAGTGCGCCAGTGTATTTTTGTACTAGCGCACTTCCCAAGTGTGCCAGTGCTTTTTTTTTTCTTCTTCTGGTTTTTCCGCCTAACTTCGTTCATCCATGTCTCCATCATATGGTGTCCATTTTACGTAAACTCGGAATCTGTCTCAAGCAGAATTCCGAGATGAACGCAATGGCGCAAGCCGTTTCCCTTAATTCACACATTTGAAATAAAGTATTATTAAATTTAGTTAATTTGATTATTCAGAAATTCGGGGTGTTACAGTTTACATCACAACTCAATCCAACCTCGGGTTAAGCATACTCGTATTTTCTAAATTTACATATTTGTTCTTTTATTCTTATATGCAAATTTATTAACAATTAAATGTTATGGCCCAATTTCCAAGTTCAACATTTTTGGTATAAGAATTTTATACCATTTAAGTGCCACCAATTGTTGGCACGTGTCAAACCTGCCAATACATATATTTTTCATGTTTAATCCCAACGATATTCCCCCGTTTGTACGTTCGCAAGATTATAATGAATGTTGAGCTAGATATTTCAGCCCAACTTATAAACATAGAAGGGAAAGCCAAGAACATGAAATATTCTAAATAACATAAACGGTGTGTGATATATCAACTTGCAACTTCGCGATCTAATTAACATAAATCATAGGTTTCAACTTGTCATGTGAACTTGCATTCAAATAAGAATTTAATTAAATAGGTGTCACATGAAATGGCATAATTTAGACTTGCATAAAACATAAGCCTAAACATATTTTTATCTAGGCATAACTTCAAACACAAACTAGCATGTGACAAAGTTATTACATGTCCATAAAAATGTCTAGTTTTGACGTTAACCCAAACGCGTGAACTAGATCAAATCATGTATCCAATTATAACATGAAACTTGTAATAATCGTGTGAAACTGAATGGCACTTGGCATGGACCCAATTACAAACTTGCAAAGAACATAAGAACATATACATGGGATTTTATCATGTAGGCATAATGGTTTTAACATAGAACATGTGTATATAAGTCTTAATTTGTACTTAGAAAAATGTATACAACCTATGTTAAACATATAAACATATAGGTGTAAATTCTAACATTAACCATATACTTGTATGTGATGTTGCTTTCGTTCTAAATGTACAATAGGACCAACATCAAGTCAATTATACCACAAAAATCCCAATACCATCCATAATAAAATCATTGTAATACACATATATGAATTAGCATCGTCGTTATACAATAGTAAAATTCCATTTCCATTTTACATCGAATCAAGTCTTAATTTTACTCTCATCGGTAAAATCACTATACTTACAATAAACGACGAACTTGAGTTCTGGTTTCTGAGTTCTGAATTTGCAATGCTTTCCTTTGGGTAGATAAACATTGTTTGAATCTTGTTTTTACTTTAGTTTTGCTCATCTCTAAGCTTTCTCCAACTGACGGCTACACTAAATTTCTTCCCGGCAGCATGACGGCTCTAGCTCTATTTTATTTGTGTGAATTTAGGTTGAGAGTTGGGTTGTATTTATAGAATTTCATATTGATTTGAGCCGTCAGATGATCATAGAGTGAATTCAGACCATACACACCAAGAGGAGCCAATCAGATAGTGACAAATCAGCCCTAGTGACACACCAGAACTCAGAAAATCGCTTAGAACCCGACTAGGCCAGCCAAGACGTGACCAGGTCGACCCCCAGGTCGACCACATGGTGGACCTGGGTATCTAGGTCGACCCCCTGGTTGACCTGGGTCCAGGGCTGGAATTTTCCCACCCAGCCCAATTTGGGTCTGTTTTGGAATTTTGAACTGAATTTTGAATTATAAATTGAATTCTGAAACTTCTGGAGGTCATAACTCCTTCATACGGAGTCTGATTTACGCATACTCGAACTCTATCTCAAGCAGAATTCCGAGACGAACGCAATGGCGAAACCGTTTCCCTTAATTCTTTCAGTTAGAATTAATTATACTTAATTTGTTAATTTATTGTTAACAGAAAATTCGGGGTGTTACATTCTCCCCTCCTTAAAGGATTTCGTCCCCGAAATCTTCAAGTCTAGAAGAACGTATATGCTAACATCCAATCGTCCATCTACTCAACCAACAAACACAGGCGTCCATTATCCTTAGAAGACTTCTAATGGTTCATGATGATATGCATAGTGTGCGTATATGTCCTTATCTAATGCAAAAATTAGGTAGTCTACTGATTCAGTTGACCTCCTTAATTCGAAACATGTAAGTGTCATGAATCCATTATGTATGCAAAGTTTTCCCTATTCACAATTCTACATGAGTGCGCAACCATTCATACAAATGCGACATTCATACGACAACATATCAAGTTTCAACCGCATACAAATATGAATGTATATATGCATAAGCAATATGGAAGTGACTGAGCCGATCTAATACCTAGGGTGTGTGTGTATATGCATCCACGAGGAACCACTAGCAAACACTTGGTGCCATCAATCATAACATGTTTCGATTACATGTTTACATCCAAATGGTTTTCTACCTAAGGATAAAAAGGGTAAGACCGAGGAGATATACCAAAAAAGATAGATACAAGCATAACTTAAGGAAAAAGAGAGATCAAAGATGTACCCTCAAAAAGAAAAGGTTAAGCCGCGCGTATTTTGTCCTCAGTTTCCCAAGTCGCGTCTTCCTCGGCATCGCTCCATTGAACTTTAACAAGCTTGACAACACAGTTGTGTAGATTTTTGATTTCAGTTCCTACAATTCGAGTTGGAACTCTCCTCACAGTTGTTTCTCGTTCTATTTCAACTTCTTCTAGAATGCTTGGCTCCACCACTTCCGCAGACTCATGTAAACATTTCCGGAGATGAGAAACGTGAAAGACATTGTGAATTCCATCCAACCGTTCGGGCAGCTCTACTCTATAAGCCATCTTCCCAATCTTCTCGATGATAGGGAATGGTCCTACAAATCTTGGTGCTAGCTTTCCTGCGGATCCAAAGCGAACGACGATCCTTAAAGGAGATACCTTAAGGAAAACCTTGTTCCCAACCTCAAACTCAAGGCCGGTCCTTCTTTTGTCTGCGTAGGATTTCTATCTATCTTGGGCAGTCTTCATTCTCCTTCGTATCAAGTCCACTTTTTCTGAAGTCTCTCTAATCAGGTCTGGCCCAAGTATAAGCTTGACTATAGACTCCCACTAACAAGTTGGTGATCGGCACGGTCTTCCTTACAAAGCTTCGAAGGGCGCCATGCCGATGGTGGCTTGGTTGCTGTTGTTGTAGGCGAATTCCACTAAAGGAAGATAATCCTCCCATGTCCCTCCAAAGTTAAGAACGCACGGTCTCAAAAGATCTTCTAATAATCTGTTCACCCTTTTCGTCTGACCATCAGTTTGTGGGTGATAGGTTGTGCTCAAGCGTAACTGTGTGCCTATAGCTTCTTGCAGACTCCGCCAAAACTCGCTTGTAAAGATAGAATCTCGGTCACTCACTATGCTTGAGGGTATTCCATGGAGTCGCATTATTTCCTTAAGATAAAGAGATGCTAGAGATGAGGCAGTCCTTCTACTCTTGATAGGTATAAAGTGGGCACTTTTTGTGAGCCTGTCCACTATTACCCAAAGGCTAGTATTGCCCCTTCTTGACCTAGGCAACCCATCAATGAAGTCCACTGAAATTCTATCCCACTTCCATTGCGGGACTTCTAGAGGATGAAGCAGTCCTCTAGGCTTCTTTTGTTCCGGCTTGACCTGTTGTCATATCATGCACCTAGAAACGAAATCTGCCACATCTTTCTTCATGCCGCTCCAAAAGAAAACACTCTTTATGCCCTTGTACATCTTGTCTCCACCTGGGTGTATTGTCATCTTGGAATGGTGTGCTTCCTCGAGAACCATCTTTACCAAAGCCCTTGCTTGTGGGACGCATAGTCTTCCATCCCGCCTTAGCCAACCCTTATCATTGATAGAGTACCTGTTGAGGTGACTGGAAGTTTCACCCCTAATTAGCTTATCAATCACCTCCATAACCTGAGGGTCTTCACGTTGTGCGGCACTATTGAGTCTGAAAGAGTGGGTCGTACTTCTAGTGATGCCAACAAACCAGGTACAAAATCAGAGGAGTGCCTAAAGTCAAAACTAGCTATATACTCCAAGCTTTGCCTTTCTACAGAGAGAGGGCTTAAGGTCAGCTTCATCT
>JASFAX010003241.1:0-43166 GCA_030737875.1 Allium sativum | reverse complement strand
TAAAATCGTAATCTTTTGAATGGTGAAATAAAGATTAACAATAGTTAATTGTTTTTATCTAAAGAGGCCATGTAGTGTTGCTACTAAACTAGTAAACTCATGTTATTCACACATTTATTTATCTGATAGTTATATCACCGACTATCAAAATCTGACCCATACGATCGATGGTACAGAAAGATCGGGATCGAATATATATTCGAAAACCATTTCGACCAGCGAATATGTGAAAGAAGATTATTGAAGATGGAGCAATGGAAGACTGTTGATCTTCATAAGCGGAAGAACTACTGGTTGGATTTCCCCGGTTTAGCGTCCGGAGATATTTCAACAGTGATTCGGTCGTGATTGGAATCTACGGATTGCAAGGAGTTCTCGCTACTGATCTGTAGGGTGATTCCTAGGATGCAGTAGGAGCATGCCTTCGGTTCATCCTGTTCCTGGATGACTTGTATGGACGAATGTCTGACAGAGTATTTCCAAAGGGGTCGCGTACGTTGATTTCTTCAAACGTATCATAGTTGGGTCGCTCCCGACCAGGGTATTTTTGTGGAATGTCAATTAGTGATATCTGGTGGATCTGACGATGTGGCATTCAAAGTGAATGGTGGTGTGCTATCAGGAGAAGAAATTCAGACCTCAAGCCTCATCAACAGGGAAATGACAAAAAAACCGGGCAGGCAGCATGACTATGTAGGTCGCTCCCATTAGGGTGTATGATCACCTATCTAGAGAAATTCCATTTGTTTCTTTAATCTATATTCGAGTTTGTCCCTTTTCAGGAGGCGGTTGCTGATCCCAACCGTCGGTGATATACATTCGATATACTCAAGCGAAATGAGTGGTCGGTCATGTGTGGGCCGGGTTGCAAGACGTTCTTGTTGAACCCTATGTATTCGTCTCTAGAGATACACGATCGGCATGTGGTCCCATACCTTGTCAGAGTTGGAATCCAATCCCCAATAAGCGCCCGCGGTTTTGATTGTATACTATATATGTGGAGCGTGAGATGCAAGCGTTCCACTAGATTGTTATTTACTTGTATTTAGACATTATTATAATATCAGAACAGATATTGGTTTCAAAACTGTTTTGGGTTATCGTAAGGTAAAAACCATCCGTGTTTATATGTGGATTTGGTCTTACGATTACCCTATTTTTTGAAAGATTTTGAACTTAAAAATCATGATTGGATGATTTACCCTTAATACTGTGCGAGTTTATCTCACTTTTGTTCACCAGACTAACCCGGTGTTTTGTAAATGCTCGGGTTAGCCCGGAGTGTATAGGTTTAGGTTATCGAATGCTGTGAAGAGACGGGCTGGAAGAGTTCAGACGTATGATATTATTCCGCTGCATTATATATAAGGGCAAATTATTATAACTATCCAGTGATGTTGATGTACTCTGATGTTGTAAGTTTTATTTAAAGCTCTCAATAAAGATTTATTTCTATATTATATTTTTTTCCGCTGTGATGTGAGACTCTGTGTTATGTTACTTCTTCTTCTATTCTTATATTTCTTTCTTTCTTATCTCACCCTCTAAATTCTTTCATTAACAATCCGGTGTTCTCGGTGTTTGAAAGGCCGACATAAGGTACAGTAAAGGTATTCATGTCGATTTTCGGAGCCGAAAACCCTGGGTCGTTACATTAGCAGGCTTATTATCGGTGAGTCTAGCTCGATCAAAAATATCTATGATATATTTTGACTGAGAAAGAAGATATCCTTTAGGTGAATGTGCTACCTCAATACCCAAGAAATATCTTAATGAACCCAAATCTTTCATTTCAAATCGTCTAGCTAACTCTGTCTTTAAAACAGAAATTCCACGCACATCATCACTAGTAATAATCATATCGTCAACATATGATGATAAAATTATACGTCCAGCATTAGTGCATTTAACAAAGAGAGAAAGATCGTGACGACTAGAGATAAAACCAAGTGAAGATATGACAACTAAAAATTTCTCAAACCAAGCTTGAGGAGCTTGTTTTAGACCATACAATGCTTTCTTTAGTTACAAACATATCCAGAATCATGTGGAACACTAGAAGGAGGTTCCATATAAACTTCTTATTGAAGATCTCCGTTCAAGAAAGCATTCTTAACATCAAGTTGAGAGATAGACCATTGACGAACTAAAGCTACAATAATTTAAGTGCGAACAGTTGTCATCTTAGCAACAGGACCAAATGTTTCCTCATAATCCATGCCATACTTTTGAGAATACTCTTTTGCAACCAATCTAGCTTTATATCTCTCAATAGATCCATCGGAATTAGTTTTAACCTTATATACCCAACGATAACCAACAACCATCTTACCAGAAGGTAGAGGAACCAAATCCCAAGTATTTGTCTTATGCAAAGCGAAAAGTTCATCATCCATTGCCTCTTTCCAATGAGGACCAAGAATTTCCTTTTTATATGAAGAAGGTTCAGAAAAACTATGGATCGTAGATAAAAGAGAGGTAAAAGATGAAGAATAACAAGAATATACAAAATTTGTTAATTTTGTGGACTTACGATTGCGTGTGGAATGACGTAAAGGTGGTGGAGGTGGTGGTGATGGAAGATCTACAGGCTCAGAAGTTGCTTGAAGAGGCATAAGAGAAGATGGAGCTTCATCGTTATCATTTTCTAAAAGCATGTCATTATTTGCAATACTACTAGCATCAATATCGTCGGAAAAAGGATCGATATGAAGAAGATCGGATCTGGTTACGTCATGAGTCTTAGTTGGAAAAGGAACACAACATGACGAGAGACGTACAATTTGTTAGTAATTGGATCAAAACATCTATATCCTTTTTGTCCAGCACAATATCCTAAAAAGACACACATAGTTGAACGAGATGATAATTTATTGCGTTCAATATGAGGATGAAGAACAAAGCAAGTACATCCAAAAACTTTGAAGAATGAATAATCAGGACCAAAACCATACAGTTTTTTCAAAAGGAGAAATAACCGAAATATGAGAAGATGGAATTGTATTATTTACAGTCATAGATGTAAGAACAGTCTCCCCCCAAAAGTCAATAGGAACAGAAGAGGATAATAACATAGATCTATCAGTTTCAAGAATGTGTCTGTTTTCTTTCTGCAACACCATTTTGTTGAGGAGTGTTTGTGCATGAAGTATGGTAAATAGTTCCATCTAAGGTAAGCAATTCTTGAGATTTCTTATATGTGTATTCCCCACCTAAATCACATCTAAAATGCTTAATGACAGTTGAGTGCTGAGTTTTAATAAGAGCTCAAAAAGCGGTATAAATTTCAAAAAAATTTGAACGATGTTTTATTAAATATATCCAACAATAACGTGTATGATCATCAATAAAAGAAACATAATAACGAGACCCCCCTTTGTGGAAATAGGGGATGGACCTTATACATCAGAATAAAGTAAATCAAAAGGAGCATAAGAAATAAAAGTACTTTTATTAAAAGGTAATGCAGAAAACTTAGCAAATTTGCAACCACTACAATCAGAAATATCATGAATTTTCAAATTTCCTAATGCCCCCGTGGATGCTAAATCTCAAACGAGATGAAGAAACATGACCAAGACGTGAATGCCAAAAATAAAAACTAAAAGAAGAAGGACCTAGACGAGAAGAAGATAAATCAATGCTAGTAACAGCAGTAGTAGCAGATGCTTTCAACTCATTCAAAACATAAAGCTCCTCTTTTCTATGACCTATCCTAATTAGCTTCTATGACTGCAAATCCTGTACAAAACATGAAGAAGATGTGAAAGTCACTATATTACAAATATCACATAATTGACCAACAAATGCAAGAATTAATGTGAGATTTGGAACATGGTAAATGTTTGGAAGTGACAATTTAGAATTTATTACAGATCCAACACCTTCTGAAGGTATAAGAGTGCCATCAGCGGTCATAACATTAACAGAAGATAAAGGGGTCAATGAAACAAAAGATGAAAAATCTGGTGTCATATGATGTGAAGCACCATAATCTAAGATCCGTGAAGTAGATGGCATACCTAAAGATTTTTGAGGCAACTGACCTATAGAGGAAGTGGCAGACATGGCTTGAGGCTGTAAGGCAAGAAACTTCTGAAATTGCTCAGCCAAATTATTGAGATCTGATGTTGATATTGCTGCAGTATTAGGTTGCACTTGATTAAAAGATGGAACTCTGGGGGAAAACTGTCTTGGTTGATTTTTTTTTCAAAGAAGGACACTGATTTGGCTAATGACCTTTCTCCTTACAAAACCTGCATGTATCAGGGGGAGCATAACCTGTAGAAGGTTTCCTGAATGGTGAACCTTGATGTGCAGGAGCATCCGCTAGCACTGAAGGGACAACTTTTTCCGAACACGTCTTAAGACGTATTGCTTCAGCCAACAATTCACTAACAACAGAATCAACTGGTGGAAGTGGAGAACGATGTAATATTGAAACTCGAAGTCGGTCAAAATCAGTGCGTAGAGCCATCAAAAACTGAAACAAACGTTGTTCCTCTCTGAAAGTAACATATGCTTTGGAAGCTTTCAATTCACCAGGTTCTGTAAGTGCCAATTCAACCCATATTTTCGTCATAGCAGAGTAAAATTCCTTTATGCTCATACTATTCTGTTGAAGAGCTCTAATGTCATTTTCCAACTGATAATGTTTTGCAAAATTTGATTGGGTGAATAACTTTTTTAAATGTTCCCAAACCAATTTTGTTGTCTCATACTTTGCTAATTGCATACCTATTGAATGTTCAACAGAATTATAGATCCATGTGATAATCTTTGCATTGTTTGCTTCCCAAAAATCCATAGCAATTGCGTAGTCCTCATCCTTTTCTTCAGGCATACTACAAATCCCTTCAGCATATCCCCACAACTTTTTTCCTTTCAATTTTTTTTCATGACATAACCCCAATACGCGTAATTTCTTCTATCCAATCGCACACCTATAGTTTGAAGCGAATCTTCTCTTTCACTTGCCATAACTAGTTTCAAGAATTATCAAAATAGCCGATCTCAAAATCACCAACAACAAATAACATATCTAAAAATCACCAAAAACTTTTATATATATATATATATATACTAATATTGTCAATGATAACTTTATCTGAACGCAAATAATAAATCCGCGACAGCAACCCGCTCTTATACCATGATAACTTTATTCATCACATGAAAAAGAATAGAAAATAAAAAATAAGAAGAAGAAAACGATGGAGATTGCTTTTAATTAATTGATTGAAGAATACAATGTTAAACCCTGTATTTATAGGGTTATTTATTCTCTAGAATATTCCTTATTCTCTAGCATATTCTTTATTCTCTAGCATATTCTTTATTCTGTTGCATATTCTATGGCATATTTCTTAGTATATTCTCTAACATATGTGTAGTCATGTCTTACTAGAAATCCACTCTTTTAAAGGATTTCTAAATTTAAGTAAGTGCTTGGAGTTTACTCACGTCGGTCCCATGACTGAACCAGATTTTCTTTTGTTTGTTTTTCCCTTAAACTCTTGGGTGCCCAAATTTGTACAGATAGTCAGGTAGTTCAAGTTCTTACGGATGCACTTGGAAGAGCTTGGAGCAGGAGGCTTCACTGTTAGTTATCTATTATTTATTTTCTATTGTGTCATATATAATGTACTCTGATGATTGGTATGTATATACAATTACAGTTCTGTATCTTAAAACCTGTTATATAGTATTTTATTCCGCTGCGATTGTGAGATTCTGCGTATTATTTCTATTTTCTTATGTCTCTTTTCTTCTTTAACCCTGGTAGTTTTGGTACTTGAATAGTCGACAAGTTATACCGTGGACGTATTTATGTTGATTTTCGAGAACGAAAATTTCTTGGGCCATTACAGATTGACAATAATTTTTTTGATAATTAATTTCAGCCATATAGTAGACAGGACCAAGCTGAATTTGTACAGGTCTAGGGGAGGGGAAATATTAACGAAGACAGAATAACTTAATTAATTGGTATTTTCTTAGGAGCTTGCATAATTAGACAGAAAAATAAACGCCTCCTTATAGGGACACCTTCTTGAAGGCTTAAACATGTTGTACCTTGCAACACTACAAATCGACTGCATTCAAGGAGGAAATTGGAACACATTTAAAGAACGCTGATAAAAATGGTCCTGATACCTTTAACTACAAATAATATGATAGTTCATAAATTAAAGAAGGATTGTTGTAGAGTGGCCAAGAGCTTTTCTAGCTATCAAGAAACAACGTGAATTCAAATTAGCTACTCTACAATAATCTGTTCTGCATAAATCTATAAATTCTTAAGAATATTGATTTTCTCCTCCGCTTGAGCCAGAAAACATAAATTACTATGTTGTTTTATGTTGTCATAACCTAATAAACTGAAAGATAAAACTAAAATTGTTTTCTTGACATTTATAGCCCATTTTTAAACAATTTTCAATAATATAATATTGTGAATAAATACAACATAACTAATTTAAAAATATCCCAACTTATCCTACTGAAATTGAAAGATCCTTCATTAAGGAAAATAATAAAAATCATTATTCATAAAAGCCCATGAATTCTTAGTAATAATATCTAAATTGGTTAATGATAAGTTATTTCACCGATGTTTGAGATTATTTATGGATTAGTTATCAAAGTACACAAGTTAGTTAACCAAGCTAAATTTGGCCGCTTTTATAGCAATGAAAAATAAATTAGATAAATGAACCGATCAGTTGCACCCCAACAATGAAAAATTAGAGAAACTAGGATTTATAAATAATTTGAAGTTAACACAGATACCATTAATTAAAATTACAATTTTCATCAGAAAGTACACAAATATTGTTATAACTTGTGATTGCACAGTGTAGTTTCTCTCCAATCCAACAGCGAGTATAAACCATATAGGAGAGGAGAAAAATCGAAAGTTTTAAGAAATAAAAAATAATGGAATGGTCATAGAAAAGAAGAAAAAAACAGTAATTAACTATACATACATTTAATTTAGCTTATATTAACCACCAAGTAAAAAGTAAGTCTTGTCCTTGTGCAAGCCAAAGCTTGCTTGCACTAAGCTGACTATCAGTAACCAAGTATAGATTATAAATATCTGAAACACGCCTCTAAATAATGGTATGTCCCTTGTTTTTTGTTTAATATGGTACATACACTAGAATCTTATTTTGATTTTTTATTTATATGATGCATATTTTAAAATTTTATTTTGATATTGGTTTGTTGTAAAAGTAGATTTATAGTCCACAGCCTTGGCTCACCTAACAAAATTCTATTAACTCGAATGGACATGAAACAAATATATGATATAAATTTTTGTAGTACAAATCAATCGCTAAATTTGATTTACTTAATTTTAAAAACTTAAGAATGAGATATCTTACATCAAATTTACCGAACTCCTTTCATCAATTACCTAAACAAATTTTGAATAATGAATTAAAAGATGGCAATCGATTGCGTACCACTAATGTTGAGTAATTTTTAGTCAAAGGACTATATGACCCACTTCTACAAGTGTTATTCATGATTTTCTTCTTCTGAATTTATTCATTATTTCTCCCTAAGATGCTAAGTAGATGTTGTAGTGTTAATTTTTAGAAATAACTATACTTGTGTATGATATTCGTTTGGAATATGGAAAATCACTTAATTTTGGAAAGTATAATTTTATTTCAAATAGCAAAAGAATTGTATATAATATACTGTGAGAAATGAAATGATTAGCTAAAAAAAGGTGATTTGATTCAAGGATTGAATAACTATCCGGTCATTATTAGAAGAAGGTAAAAAAAAACCTTTATAAATGATGTTAGAAAGCTTTGTTTTGTAAAATAATTTAGCTGCTTCATGCTTGACAATACAATAAAAGGGATAATTAGTTATTCAAATTAAACAAAGCAAAAGTAGTGTTAATTGATGAAAAGGGATTTTAAACATAGTAGTTAAGGCGCAAAAAGACGCGAGGTTTGAGCCTTGGGCTTTTTTGTGCGACTTTTATACAAGTGCAGGCTTTTTTGCTAGAAAAAATGTACTATAAAATGCTACCAAAAACGATGAATTTAGTGATAAAAACCATAGATTAGTAGGTACGAAGTCACAAATGCAATTACGAGGCTAAAACGATCACAAATTGAAGTTTCAACACCGAATACATAGAAGTTTTAAGTCATAAACAACACGACAATGATAACAAAAGGCTAGAAATGATAAAGGAATTGGAATTCAAGTTCAACTTCTACTAATTCCAACTATCATCATCCTCCAACTCTAAATAGGTGATATAAAGTTATTAAACTATTTTACTAAATACTAACTAAAAAATCATGATGGTACGCCACATATATATTTAAAAAAAAACTGCTGCCCAAAAAAAAAAAAAAAAAAACTGCTGCAAAACAAAAATTGTTGCTGCAACAAAAAAAAAAACTACTGCATATATTTAAAAAAAAAAAATAAGAAACAACTACCAAAAAAACTGCTGCAAAACAAAAAAAACATGCAGTAAAAATGCCATAAGCAAGAAAAAACCACTAAAAGAAAAAAAACTGCAGCGAACAAACCATGCGTATATTTAAAAAAGTACCTGACAGTACAATAGCAGGGAGGCGTCAGAGGACCGGCAGCGGCAATGTTTTTTTTTTTTCGATGTCGACCTAGCTCAAATTGGTTGAAAACCCTAAATCGATGTTGAGGCACGCTTTTTATACACCCTAGAGTCTCGCAAAAAGGCTCCATAAGCGCGCCTTTCCTGCGCTTCCGTTAGAGGAGGCGCCTCGGTCACCAGGAAGGCGCAGACCTTGCGCCTGGACCTTAGGCGCACCTTGACTGTTGGAAATTGTTTTAAAAACAAGAAGATGAATTATTAAAAATAGAATAAGTGTTAGATGCCTCCTATATGTGAATAGTCTCACATCATGAGACTATATGAAAGAAGCAAAGTATTTATATTTGTTTCTTAGAAGACATGTTGGGGCCTCGGGGCTCCCAATACATGCTTTGTTGTGAGGACGGAAACCATGCATGATCATGACCACCACACGTGTTCGCGCTACCGGCCGACTCGACCCGACCCGGCCTTGCCCGACCCGGTTCGGCTTGGTGGTGTAGACACTTATATTTTTGGACCGAAAAACATCGCAATTTTCGAACCATATTTCGTTTGAGATGGTAAATTTTTGAACTAATTTTTAAATGACATGGTAAACATTTTCTCTTCTTACCTCCGCTATTATATTTCTTCGCATAAAATAAAAACGAACAGTATTTTTAGACAGTGCAAATCTGGACTGATTTGTTGTGCAAGCAAATCGGTTATTGTTATTCGAGGTTGTTTTATACGAGAGGCGTCGGTGATTGAGAACGACTAGTTTGCACCCCTAACCAAATCGTCGAATCATCTTCAAGAAAGCGACGAAGTACGTGACTCAGCCATTATTTCCCAACAATTTGAAGACGATCTGAAATAATGGCTTCGTCCACAACCCTGGATGATGCAGCTCCTCCCTCTGCCTTCCAGATCCCGCTCGTGACTGCGGCTCCATTTAGATTCGAAGGCTTGCACTTCAAGCGATAGCATCAGAAGATGGAATTCTACCTGACGATGAGAAAGGTGGGGGTTGCGCTGACCACGAACAACTACAGCTGCCAGACAGACCTAACGAAGCTGATGCAACACAGATGGCATCGTGGACTGAATAATTGAACCAGTTGCAGATCTGGACTGAGCAGGACTATCTGTGCAAAAATTTCATACGCAACGGCTTCAGCGATGATGTAACGACCTGCCTTTTCGACTGCTTGAAGTCGGTAATTAAACTAACTTAAATTGTTCGAAACGACAGATTATTATTTAGCATACGGGTTTAACAGAATCAAACACAGAAATCACATAATACAATTTCTTATAGCGGAATAATGTAACACAAAATATCAGAGTTATACAAACTTTTACACAACGGAAGAATTAAAACATTGATTTTACATATAATAAATTTTACAACAAATTTGTCAAATCTGTGCGGGTGCATCTTCATGTGCCTCTAACTTCGCTAGCTAAAATCTTAAAATCTATAACACTCGGGTCTGACCCGAGCATTTCATGCAAAACAAAAAACACTCAAGTCAGGATTAACTTTATTCAAGTAAATCAACTTCAGTAAAGCACTAAATTATAATAATTAATCCTAACATAAATTTAAAGTTACTAAATACATGATTTTGAGCTATATATATTTTCAGGAAATATCAAGATCTCATACATTTCAAGGCACAGTAAAACATACAAGGTTATTTATGAAACAAAAGTACAATGAAAGGTAAAAACCATTCATAATTAAGTAGCAAGCAAGATGGGCCCACAAATGAATTATGCACAACAGGGCTATGTGAGTTGTTTCATTTTCTACAGGAGTAATCAATTTAACAGAAATGAACATAAAAACAAATGAGGCCAGCAAAAGCTAAGCACAACAAATATTTACTTAAGATTTTCAAGTTGTACATGTAACATGAAATTACACAACACAACAAAATGGAACGAACATTGGTTTCAAGTTATGACAAGTCAATCATGATATTCTAGTTTTTTTTTTCAACTTAGCAAGCCATGATCAAGTTCTAGATAACATGAAAACACAGTACTATCATGCAACTTTTAGTTTATCACAAAGCAAATTAGGTGATTAAGTTCATAGGTGAGAGCATGACATATGATAGAATCACACATCAACATAAAATAACTAGAAATATAAAGAATTTACTACTATGATTTAGTTTCTATCAATGTCAAAATACTTGAAATGAATTAATCGTGAGATAAACTCACCATGCATGGATATGATGAACACAAGAAGAAAATATGAATAACAACCAATCCTAAGCAGTGAATCTCAAACTAAAGAACCCTTTTTTCTTTTGAGAAGGAGTATAGACAAAAATTTAAGAAGAAGGGGATACCGCGAATTTTTAGGTAAGAATAGGACGATGAAGTAGAAAGGAATATAGGTTTAGGTTTTTTTTATGTAGAGAGAAGGAAGAAGATCTAAAATTTATATAATTACATAGAGGAGAAAAAAATGAGGAAGGAAATTGAGGAAGATACATATTTATTTCTCACTAGCATCTCTTTATATATTTTAGGTTACAAAGGAAACAAATTGGCTAATTAAGTATGATGTGGCAATATTTATTTTTCATTCAAATTTCAGAAGTAAATAACAAAGAGAAAGAGAATAAACGAAAAGAAACGAATGCATGATTTATTTTCTGATGTCGACTGTTATAAAGTTGTGTGTCATTTTAAATTTCAAAACATATAATATCAAATATCATAATTTAGGGAACATATTAAATTGGCAGGAAAGAATAAATAGAAGAGAAATATATATACATAGAGGTGATTTGTTCATAAAGAAAAAAATGTTGGAAAACAAAAGGGAAAGAGAAATAAGGGGATGTAAATATAAGGAATGAAAACATGCCAATGAAACATGATGTGAAAAATAGAATAAAGGAAAGAAATTAATAGAATAAAGGATAATAAACTAATTGAATGAAGGAAAGAGATGAATGCATGGTTAATGAAAGAAAATAACTTGCATTAAACGTGAATGGACAAAGAAACTATGCATAATTTATTTTTCTTCGAAAAGAATTAATCGAGAAAACGTTATTTTAAAATTAAAGAAAAGTTGCATGAAATAGAAGTGAAAAGGGAAGGAAGAGGAGAAGGAAATACAATGCAATATGTAGGAAAGGATAAATAAAAAGAATGTGCCAATTTTAAAGGAGAGGAATGGTGCAGTATTAATGAAACAACTAAGAGAGGACACTGAAAACAAATGCAACTATTCACATTCAAAATTTATTAATTAATTGAATAGATATAGGAAAGTATTAAAAAGGATAGCCAAATATATATATGCAAGTGTTGTCAGATTCATCTAGAATATACACATTGTTTTCAATCAATCTTTCAACAGAAATTAATAAATTTAATTAATAACATCATAAATTTTATTTAAATAACATTTTATATTCAATAATTTAACTCAATAACTTAAATGAGTGAAATATACGGAATGTTACAATCTTCCTCACTTAGAACTTTAACAACCCGGATTTTCGGAACCAATTTAAAATTTTTATTTTAGCAATTTAAATGGATTTTGAGAATTTAAAATGATTTATTTTAAATAATAACAATTTAAAATTTATTTAAATCAAATTTAGAAAAAATAAATTTATTTTAATTACAAAACGAGCCTGAAATGGCGCGGTAGTTTGAAAAATTGATTTTAAATTTCAACTGAATGTACAAGATTCAAAATAAATAGGATTTCAGTAAAACCTGAAATATTTGAATCTGTTTAATTATATCTTTCTAACGAATGTAAGAAACTGAGATTTCATAACATAAATGAAAGTTATGTCCAGTTTAAAATTCAGAATAGTCGCTATGGAATTTATGTATATTTTAATATAATATATAGCCCTTAAAAATATTCATTTTGCATACGACCTCCGTTTTCGATGAAACCACTTTTGTTGGATCCAGAATGTCAATTATTGCTAAATTCCAATTTTCATAATTTTTGGAATTAGTATGTGAGCGTGGTGAATTTAAACGCGTTTGGTACTTTTAGTTGAAATGGATCGACCAGAAAATGACCATTTTTCAAACGGTCTCCAAATTCGACGAAATTAGTTTTGTTAGGACCATATCGTCAAAACATAGCTAGATTTATTTTTCTGGAATTTTTGGAGTCAGTATGTGGCCCTAGTAAATTAAAATGTACGTTCAAATTCAATATATATTTTAATTTTGATAAAAACTTATCGAAACGTCGAATTGGCTTACGAAACATATCCCATTGTGTCTGTAATGGAGGTATTTAACTAGGGGTGACACTCGTTGGGTTTGGTTTGGAGTTCGGATGAAAAATTCACTTTTTAGAATTCAATTTAATAAAATAATAATATAAATTATATAAATAGCCCCAAAATTAGCCCTAACCCTATTCGTAGCCGCCGCCTTTCACAAATAAAAGGCCGGCGAGCTCCAAAATTCGACCATTAAAATCGTTTAATCCACAACGAATTGAAACCCATTCCAAAGAGAAATTTGTGGAGATTTTCTCAAGCTTCAGATTGATATGGGGTTGATCGTCCACCGTGGTGTATTCCGTTCGAAATCGTCACCCAAACAGTCGTCTTTTGCCCTTGCCTCTACCCCCATGGGGTCCACCGAGCTCGAGGAAAGAGGGTGCTGGAGGAAGCTCTTACGAAGATGGTTCAGGTGGTGCCATCTGATCATCATCACGGGCCTCAACGTTCGTGTAAAATCCAAGCCTAATAATCGACAGTTGGGTTTCGGCTGTTCGAACAGTTCAGGAAGAAGGTGATTTAATTAATCACTTTATTAATTATATTATCTAATGTTAACGATGTAATTAAACTTTGTAAAATCATAACTTTCTTGTAGAGGTCCAAATCGCGCGAAACTGGATCCGTTGCGATCGTGGGGACGAGAGCTTCACAACAAAACTGACCAAGTCCAATTTGGAGCACGTTAGAATTTCGGGAAAATTCAAATCCAAACTGTTCAGAGATTCAGAAATAAAACTGGCGGAGTGGAAACCGACTGTGAGAACTCCTTCTCACTCTAATTTTGTTTACAGTTAAATATATACTAGGATGCAGACGGTGCTTAGTAGCACCCGACACCTTTGATTGAAACCATGATTGTTGTTTGGATTGAATGGACTGTATTGTGTTGTGATTGTGATGTGAAATGAATTATATAAAATATTCATGTGTTGAATAAAATATTTTATCATTAAAAATATAATTTTTAACGTATATATGAACGGCATAAAATTTTCTTGAAATGAAATATTGATTTACAAATCGGACGATTTGTTTATGTACACTAATTTAACTGATATTGATTGAGACGATAAATTTTACACATCGCCCAACTGCACAAATAATATTCAGTATTTATTGATTTAAACCCCACACGGGTATTGGGATGATATTTGACGTACACTAATCCCAATTGTTTAGTTGTATGTCAATCGGTTGGTTAACAGATTGTTGTAAGCGTTAATTATTTATATTTAATGCTTATTCAGTTGTGTAATGCACTCTAGATGATGGTTGATTGTGTATCATTATTGTTATGTACATGTGTTGTATGAAATCCATATAAATAACATTATATGGTAATTGGTTGGGTCTGATTCCAATTAAGGAATATTGAATATTTTAAAATAACGAATATTTTAAAATAATGAATATTTTAAAATAATATTCAATCAATGATTAAAATAGGATTTTGATCTCCGATTTGGGATGGACACGAAAATATTGAAATGTGTGAAGCCGTATTGAATAGAAATGCGCCATTTCCACGCGAACAATATTTATATCAATTTATTCATTTTTATAATGATTATCGAAAAGGAAGTGATTTCAAAATCTGATATTTTGAAAATATTATCATTTTAATATTATAATGATATGGAATATTCAATTTTGATTTAAAATTGAAAATGAAGTTAGAATCGTTTTAAAATGAATTTATAAACGGTTTATAAAATATGTTTTAAATGGAAATCGATGAAATATAATATATATATATATATATATATATTAATGGCCTGAATAGAACGCGCCGCACCGTTCGTGAATTTCGACCATTGACTTCGAATTGACATTACAGGAGATCCGACGACCATTAAATTCGAATTGACATTACGAGAGATCCGACCGTCGGATTCTCCTAAAACCAGAACTGTTCGGTTCGTATCGAAAAGAGCTTTCCAACGAATATAAGATATTTGAAATCTAACGGTTGGATTTGGAATTAGGTCCAAATCAAATTTGGAAAAAGTTGTTGTAAGTGCAGTTCGATGACTGTTTATGGAAATCGACTGAAAGGGTTTGGAAAATCATAATAAATGATAAAAATATTAATAATTTGTATAAAATCATAATAAATGATTTGGAAAGAATTGGGATGAAAAATTCGATGTTTGAAAAGATAAAATTACATTTTTATCAAAATGAAATAGTTATTAAATAGAATAATAATCCAATATTTTTAAAGAAATAAATTGGATTTGAAATGGTTTTTAAAATAACCAGAATTTTCCAAGAAAATAAATTGGAATGGATTGTAATGGAAATAATCTTTGGAATATTTTGATATTGGATTCCGCGGTTATACGAATATTGTTATGGGAATCTGGAAGATACAGATGTCTTTATTCTCCATACGATATCCGTTAGTTTCTGAATTTGATATAGAATATAAGCCGATATAATTTCTATTCAAAGTCTTGTATTTAATATTAAATTGGATTTTGGGTTTGTCGTGAATGGTGTCTTAAATAATACTGTTCTTAAACCCAGTTGAGAAAAGAATAAATCTTTTAATTATGATTTAGTGAATTTTTCCAATTAATTAATATTTAATTGGAATTGAATAAAAGAATGTGATTTTGGGTTTGTCATGGACGGTGTCTTAAATAAAACTGTTCTTAAACCCAGTTGAGAAAAGAATAAATCTTTTACTTAAGATTTAGTGAAGTTTTCCAATTAATTAATATTACTTGGAATTGAATAAAAGAATGTGATTTTGGGTTTATCGTGAATGGTGTCTTCAATAACATTGTTCTTAAACCCCGTGTGAAAAGAATAAATCTTTTAATTAAGATTATTAGAGTTTCCAATTATATTTAGTAATTGGAATAAAATGGAATGTGAATTGGGTTTATTGTGAACTATGTTTTTAAAGACATTCATTCTTTAACCGGATTAACAGTGAAATATGATTTGGAATATATAAATCTTTCTATTAAGATTTAATGGAATTTTCCAAAGAAATGTTTTCCAATTTAATAAAATAAATTGAAATGGAATGGAATTCGATTTGGTAATAATCAAAGTGAATTTCTATGGAGGAAGACTATTACTATATATGGAATTTAAAAGGCTTTGCCGTTATTCCATTTATATTATTTGTTGGATATGAGAGTTTATATTGATTATATATATCGGTCTGTTTTCCGTGAAGATTCCATAATTAATGGAATGTGATTTTGGGTTTATCATGAACTAAGTTTTAAATGACATCGGTTCTTTAACTCAGTTAAAGACAGGATTTATTTCCTAAATTTTAATAACCATTATATGATGATTTTTGGGGATTAAAACTAAGTGGAGTTTTAATGAATCTTTAATTAGATTGAAATGTAAATGTGATAATTTAAATTATCAAATTTGGGAAATGATCGAGAATGGAGTATCACCAGTTTTGCTCCAAGCGATAGTTAAATCTTTAATTAGATTTGAACAGAAAATGGTAATTAATTTTACAGATAACATAGTGATGTTAGATATGGAGTATCACCAGTTTTACTCCATGGGATGAATAGGTTAGGATTGGGATAATAAAAGAAATGATTACTTCGGCGTGGCTCGTTAATCCCGACTAGTTGGATAAACCTTAATTTGGTTTAGAATTGAAAAGATAATGAAATCTTTTGAAACAATATCCAAAGGAAGATTAAAGAATAAATTTGAAAGAATGTATCTTTGATAAAATTAATGGGATCCTTTCCCTAAAGATATGAATATTTGAATGAAAGGATATTCTGGATTGGAATGAGGTGTATGTTGTGTTTTTATAGCACTTGTTTATAAAATACGCGGGTTATTCAAAAAGACTGGGTTTATACCCATTCTGAATAACTGATTCGCCGGTAAGTCGACGATGAAGACGGTAGTTGAAGACCAGAGGTCTTCACATCGTTTGGATAACTACTGATGTCTTGATTGGGCTGTACACCCAAGACGAGGTAATAGGTGGTGATCGTCAAGACGTACTTGGAGATCGATGGATATGCGAGGACCTCTCTCCTATATTGGACATATAGTACGAGGAATAAGGTGCCTCTGGTTTTGTTCAGACCCAGAACGGACTAGTAAATGAATGTGTGTCTGACATTGGATTTTTTCTTTGTTGATTGATCTCTATTAAATATATATTTGTTTGGTGGCGGAGAATTTACTCTCTTGCTTAACACCCTTCTCTGAGACATATGAGCTTAGAGGTTATATATCGATAGACATCAGTCGCATGGCGTGAATTGCCTGTGTGGCATGCTGAGATGCAAATGATCAAGGCTTCTGTTGAAAAACAGAGTCTTGTGGTTGATGATCAAACAACGACTTTAAATAGCATAGCTTTGTGTATAGCATTAATTCGCGAGCTTCACACCCTGGTATGAACCAGCAACGGGAAGAAGGACGGCAGGGAGGACATGCGTTTCTTTCTAGCTAGGAGTGGTGTCATGGTATGATGCCCAGATATTTTACTTATGTGGTTGTTGGAAAGCGAGGTACCTCTGGTATGAAGCCCAGATATTTTACTTATGTGGTTGTTGGAAAGCAAGGTACCTCTAATATATCGGTCACTACGGGGCCGATGAATGATATGGTCGACATACTAACCATTACGCCCTATAGGGCGGGGAAACATATTGTTCAGGAATTATAATCCCCTAAATGTGGACCGGCCCTGCATTTCCTAAGGGCTTGACTGAGTACTTGCCCTGAGACATGGTAGGCTCGATTGTCTCGAATTCGATAAGGACGATCCCTTGCCTTGGTTCATGATGGAAATCCAACTTCCAATACGATATTTCGGTTTTAATTGTAGAACTAGTATGGCGACATGATATATGGTATCCGTGCCGTCTATGATTGATACATTTATATTTGAAGTTGATTTTTTTCACTTATAGTAATAATAAAAGATGAAATTTCACGTATCAAGAATTATTTGGCTATTATAAGGTAAAACTCTATCCTCTGGCTTGCGTTGCATTGTGTGATGGGACCTGAGTCGTATAATAGCTTCATTTTCTTTAATTAGCATTGCGTTGTTTGTTTTATGCACTGGTATTCTTGGGGGGTAACCCGTTCCGTGTTATACAGCGTGGTCCCTTAATTTACCTAACTTTAAAATCAGATTAATGACTGTTTTAGTTCTCACACCAGTCCCATGATTGACCTAGAGTTTATTGTTTTAACCTAAACTCTGGGTGTCCATATTTCCCACACGGGCAGCTATTAGTTTTGGTTTTCGCAGATATTTCTATTTCCAGGATCCTGGATTTACAGCTGAAGCTATATTCGGAAAGCTCTGTATTCGTTTATTTCTTCCAGTTGTGTTATGTATTATTTTTCTGCTGCTATGCATTTAAGTGTAATTTAAATCTTTGATATTTTCTACTGTATAATATTTATCCATACTCTATTATATTCTTGTACTCTGATGTAATTGTTGTAATAGCAATGAAATGTTCTTCTATTTGCCTTCTGATTTGTCGTGTTCTCAACTCAATCCGTCTTCTTCCGTCTCTTCGGAGATAAAGGGAGTTCAGATCGTTTCATTTTCGTCCTCGAAAAGGAGAGGTTATTAAAAAAATGCTTATGTATACAACAAAATACTTATACTAATACAGAATTTAGATTAAACAAAATAACAATAGGCTTTAAAAATTCAAATTCCATAAACTTAATTTATCGAAATTATTTCTTAATAAAACTAAAAGTTAAAGGATGAAATAATTTCTTCGACTTAAAATCCCGGTTTCATTTTAAAATAATTGAAATACTATATATTTCTTTTATATTGAAACATATTTCACTTCAGGAGTTTGAAACAAGATCATATTCGAAAAAGTCTCAAATATTTCATAAGCATATCAATATGTATGCCACCAAATCGAGAGGTTTCCCCCCAATGACAAAGCCACTAGGCACGACCTATGCATATATGTATCAATATCAATAAATGATGTCTCCCCTCCGAGAAGACCATCATCAAGGGCTTACACCCACATCATACCCGTCTTTAGTCATGGGTTACTCGCATCATGGTAGCATATCAAATCAGTTCATATCCCGAAGTTGTAAATCGTTTTGCATAATAATTACAAATAGTTTCAAATTATTGTATCATTGTTTTTTTTCAAAATCCTTTGAAATATAAGGATTTATGTCATCAAAATTTCTCATGGTAAAACACTTTAAAAACCATTTATCATATTCCAAATAGTTAGAAAATAAATTTTCATTCAATAATTAGAAGATCAAAAATATGATTTCAACCAAAATTTCAACCAAGTATTGTACAAATTCAAGCTTTTCAAATTCTAAATCAAACTTTTCATAAAATCATTTCAAATTGAAAAAAATCATATCAGGTTCTTATGAAAATAAATTTCAAATCATTTTGAAACATTCTTGATTTCCAAAAATATACAAGACAAAATGACATATTTCAAAATAATTTACCAATTTCAAAATAATTTGTATTAATTTCAAAATAACACCACGCTCTCATTGTGCTATTCTTTCAAAATATTAGTTTCAAAATTATTTATATTTCAAATTGCGCTCTCTCTAGTGTAATTTCCAGTGACTGATTCTTATTAAACTCCATAAGCTAAGCTTTGTACAAACCTGGCTCTGATACCAACTGTAACGACCTGCTTTTTCGAGCGCTTCAAACTTAAATCGTTTTAAACGACAGATTGTTATTTAGCTTACGGGTTTAACAGAATAAAACACAGAAATCACATAATACAATTTCCTATAGTGGAATAATTTAACTCAAAATATCAGAGTTATACAAATTTTTACACAGCGGAAGAATTAAAACATTGATTTTACATAAAATAAATTTTACAACAAATTTGTCAAATCTGTGCGGGTGCGTCTTCACGTGCCTCTAACTTCGCTAGATGAAATCTTAAAATCTGTAAAACTCGGGTCTTACCCGAGCATTTCATGCAAAACACAAAACACTCGAGTCAGGATTAACTTTATTCAACTAAATCAACTTCAATAAAACACTAAATTATAATAGTTAATCCTAACATAAATTTAAAGTTACTAAATATATGATTTTGAGCTATATATATTTTCAGGAAATATCAAGGTCTCATACATTTCAAGGCATAGTAAAATATACGTGGTTATCTATGAAACAAAAGTACAATGAAAGATAAAAACCGTTCATAATTAAGTAGCAAGAAAGATGGGCCCACAAATGAATTATGCACAACAGGGCTATGTGAGTTGTTTCATTTTCTACAGGAGTAATCAATTTAACAGAAATGAACATAAAAACAAATGAGGCCAGCAAAAGCTAAGTACAACAAATATTTACTCAAGATTTTCAAGTTGTACATGTAACATGAAATTACACAACACAACAAAATGGAGCGAACATAGGTTTCAAGTTATGATAAGGCAATCATGATATTCTAGTTTTTTTTTTCATTTTTTTTCTTTTCTTTTCAATTTAGCAAGCCATGATCAAATTCCAGATAATATGACAACACAGTACTATCATGTAACTTTCATTTTATCACAAAGCAAATTAGGTGATTAAATTCATAGGTGAGAGCATGGCATAGGATAGAATCACACATCAATATAAAATTACTAGCAATATAAAGAATTTACTACTATAATTTAGTTTCTGTCGATGTCAAAATACTTGAAATAAATTAATCGTGAGATAAACTCACCATGCATGGATATGATGAACACAAGAAGAAAATATGAATAACGACCAATCCTTAGCAGTGAATTTGCAAATTGAAGATCCCTTTTTTTCTTCAAAGGAGGATAGACAAAAATTTAAGAAGAATGGATACCGCGAATTTTTAAGGAAGAGTAGGCTGATGAAGTAGAAAGGAATTTAGGTTTATGTTTTTTTATGTAGAGAGAAGGAAGAAGATCTAAAATTTATATAATTACATAGAGGAGAAAAGAATGAGGAAGGAAATTGAGGAAGATACATATTTATTTCTCACTAGTGTCTTTTTATGTTGTAGGTTACATAGGAAATTATTTGGCTAATTAAGTATGAGGTGACAATATTTATTTTCATTCAAATTTCAAAAGTAAATAACCAAGAGAAAGAGAATAAATGGAAAGAAACGAATGCATGATTTATTGTCTGATGCCGACTATTATAAAGTTGTGTGTCTTTTTAAATTTCAAAACATATAATATCAAATATCATAATTTAGGGAACATATTAAATTGGCAGGAAAGAATAAATAGAAGAGAAATATATTAAGTTGTGTGTCTTTTCAAAGAGGCAGGCGCAAAGAAGTATGCTGTCAGCCGCTACCTCAAGTATCAGATGACAGATGACACGTCAGTAGAGATGCAGTCTCATGAGCTTCATAAAATAGCTCATGAGATCATCTCCGAAGGTATGGCTTTAGACGAACAGTTTCAAGTTGTTGTGATTATTGACAAACTGCCCCAGCACGGAAGGATTTCAAGAATGTCTTAAGGCATAAGACTAAGGAGTTTTCCTTAGAGAGCTTGATCACTCGCCTCCATATTGAGGAGGAGGCACGCAAACAGGACCAGAAATGTAACGATAAGGGTTTCGCCCGACCCATTCGATCGCAAAATCGACAAAGACCGTTCAAAACCCGCATACGTTAACTATGGGAATACAACACATCAGAACAATAAAAGCAGACTTTTATAAACATTACAATAATGTTACATCAGAGTACAAAACATTTCAGAGTACATTGAATAAAATTACAGCGGAAGATAAATTTTAATAAAATAAATATAATAAACAGCGGAAGACTTCTATGCTCTGGACACAGCTTTAGGCTTCGATCCAGAATCCTGCTCAAGGGATAAATATTTGCAAAAATCTACTCGACTGCCCGTGTGGAAAAGAGGGCACCCGTGTTTGCAAAGTAAAACAAACTACGAGTCAGTCATGGGACTGATGTGAAAATTCTTAACTAATATAACTAATAACAATAAGGCAA
Organism: Allium sativum; assembly: GCA_030737875.1. NCBI lineage: Eukaryota > Viridiplantae > Streptophyta > Magnoliopsida > Asparagales > Amaryllidaceae > Allium > Allium sativum. The sequence goes on along the minus strand of JASFAX010003241.1, from coordinate 21,264 downwards.
ATCCAAGGACCATGCCGCTAACGCGGAACGGGTTTTATTCCAAGGGATTGCCGGTGCATAAATTAAAGTAAATCGTTAAACAACGCAATGCTTTTTAGGAAAAATGAAACAATCATAAGACCCAAGTCCCATCACACAATGCAACGCAAACCGGAGGATAGGGTTTTACCTTATAATGGTCAAAAATGCTTGATACGTTAAAAACGGATTTGATATTATTATTAGTGTCTATATGTTTCAAAAACATTTCAAAGTAAATGTATCAATTCAAGGAAGCATAGCTACCATATACTATGCCTCCATACTAGTAATACAATCAAGTCCGTAGGGACATATTGGAAATTGGGTTTCCATCATGAGTCAAGGCTAGGGAGGAGCTCCTTACCGATTCGAGACACTCTAGCTAATGTCTCAGGATCCCCCGTAGTGAACCCTTGGAAAGCTGCAGGGCCGGTCCACACATACAGCTTCGTGGATTAGTTATTACTGAACACACGTTTCCCGATCCTATAGGACCTATCATCTGAGGCGCCTCATTCCATCGTCCACATAAGTAAAATATCAGCCAGTTTAAGCACTGACACTACCTCTAGCTAGAAAGAAACGTGCTGCTCTCCCTGTGTTCCCTTCTCCCGTTTTAGACTCAACCGGGTTGTGAGGCTCGTGAAGCTACGCTATACACAAAGCTACGCCTAAACAGGTTGTGCTTTGATCATCAACCACAAGGCCTGCTTTTCAACAAAAAGCCTTGATCATTGCATCTTGGTATGCCACACTGTCAATCCATATCATACTATTAATCTTTTGCCAAAATATACAAAAGGGTGTTAAGCAAGAGAATAAATTCTCCGCCACCAAGCATTCGTACATTCGGCAGAAAATCAATAAATACAATATAAAGGAGTACAATGCCAGACACACATTCCATTTATAAGCCTATGCTCTGGGTCTGAGCGAAAGCCAAATCCGTACAAATCAACACTACATCCGGATAACTACCATCTTAGCCCCGTCTTGGGAGCAAATCAATCAAGGGCCTCAACACTAGTTACCCATTCGATGTGAAGATTGTCGGTCTTCAATCGTCGTCTTCAATTCTTCGAACATCATATCATTATTTGGAATGGGTTAAACCCGGTCTTTCCGAATAACTCGCGTGATTTAAAATTAGGTGCTATACACAAACCACATCAATGCCTCATTCCAATTCAGAATATCCTTTTAATAAAGTATTCACATTATTAGGGAAAGGTTCCCATAAATTTTATCAAAGATAAATCTTTCAACTTATTCTTTAATCTTCCTTTATTCACCTTCAATCTAATTAAAGGTTTATTTAAAACTTTATTAAGTTTTAGTCTTCTAAAATCATTGTTAAATGACTAATCACTTTTCTGGAATTAATCTTATTTTTAATCCGGGTTTAAGAACTGATGTTATTTAAAACATAGTTCACGAGAGACCCCATCTCATGTTTCATTAATTCCCAATTTAATATATAATATTAGGCATCTCTTCTTTTAGAAAATTTCATTTAATCTTAATTAAAAGATTAATTTAATAACAAATCAAAATTTCACTATTGATTTGAGTTTCAAGAACTAATGCCCTTCAAAACATTATTCACAAACAACCCATAATCAATTTCCTTTTTATTTCAATTATATTTAATAATTGGAAATCTCATTTAAATATTAATAAAAAGATTTTTCTTTACTCAAATGGATTTAAGAATAATGTTATTTAAGACACTATTCACGACAAACCCAAAATCTAACTTGATATTAAATATAAAGCTTTGAATGGGAATTATATCGATTATATTTAATATCAAATTCTAAAACCAACGGATATCATATCAGAAATAACGATATTAAATATCTTCCAAATTCCCAAAATAATATCCGTATAATCACAGAATTAATATTTTAAAACGTTTATAAATTCGTTTCCAAGACGATTCCAACTTTTATTCCAACTATAATCTAAAAATTGATTATTCTATATGTTATCCTCTTATAATAATATTATTTTCCAAAATATAAATTTTGAAATTTCTCTTTTAATATTCATTATAAAATGGATAAAATAAATCGATAAACTCGTTCGGGTTTTTAAAATGCGTTGCTATTTTTAAAACGGATCAAATAGCCCAACTCATTTTCTTATCCATTTGTATTTTATAATGGGCTAGACCTCTCACATTAAGCCTACGACTTATGGATGCTGGATGTGCCGGTCGGTTCCGGGCAAACTTATTCCACCAGTTCGGCTTAACCTCATGTTATGGCCCGTTTCGTATTTGTGCACTTGGACCTCTCACACTAGGTTCAACATTAGTGGCTGCTGGATATGCCGGTCGGGTCCGGGCAGACTTCCACCACAAATGTAACCTAACCTCGTGTTCCAAGCACAATTATAATTTATAATTATAATTAATTTTTCCAAAACATATTATTTGAAATTATCCTTTCCATTAAGGAATCTTAATTTTAAGATATTCTTTATTTCTAAATATCTTGATTTCAAGTATCTTAATATAAATTGTAACTTTTCATATTCTTATAATATTAAAATAATATTATAATAATATTTTCAAAATGTATAATTTTGAAATTCGAACTTGAAATATTAATTAGTCATTTATTGCTACATTTATTCTTAAAATATTTAAAATAATATTATAGTAATATTTTCAAAATGTATAATTTTTGAATTTCAAACTTCCAATATTAATTATTTATTTATTATTGCATTAACCATTCTTGATAACTTTAGAAAATTCTGCATTGGAATGAGACTCAAATCAAATACCATTAATTAATGGATTCATACAACGCATCTGTGAAATAATGATAGACATTCCTTTATCACCAAATTAACATTCCAATAACATTCAGATAACATTCACACAACACTCAAATGACATTCAAACAAAATCCAAATAATAATATATTATTTGTGCACTTGGGCGATGTGTGAAAATATCAGCCCAATCAACATATACAAGTCATGCAACTTGTATATGGCAGTGTAACATATTTGAATTATCATAAATAATAATAAATTAACATTAATTAGCATGCTACCTATTTTCAAAATTCAAACATTGTATCACATCCAAACGTCAATTCACAACATATCATGCATGCCACACAAATAATTTACAAACATTCACCACAGACATTTATATACATTTATGAAAATAAATAATAACCGTAAATAAAAATTGAGTGAGAAAAGAGTGCTTACATAGATTTGACTTTATCGATTCCAAATGGGCGGTTCTATTTCATATGCATTATCATGACATTTAAAACATGATTATGATTCATATGCATTTACTTGACATTAAAATATGGTTTTACTTCATGTCCCTACATAAGTGCTAAAAAAACAAGTTTATTTTCATAATACTACGCAAAAACTAAAAATTATCTTCATGTTTTTGCTAAAACGCTAAAAATAAAATTATATTCATGTTTTAACTAAAGCAATAAAAATATGTTTATTTACATATTTTAACTAAGATGCTAAAAATAAGATTATTTTTATATTTCTACATACACGCTAAAAATAAGATAATAATTCACATTTCTTAATAGCGTTAAAAATATGATAATAATTCACTTTTTTTAACAACGATAAAAATATGATAATAATTCACTTTTTTTAATACTGTTAAAAATATGATTACATTTCATATTTTTCATTAATGCTATTAATATAATTATTTTCAAGTTTCAACACAAATGCTAAAAATAATTTTATTTTCTATATTTTATAACGGCACTAAAATATAATTATTCTAAAATATAATTATTTCCACCTTTCATGAGTACTCTAGTTTTTATTTTCATTTTTCATAAAATTAGATGACGCTAACTTTACTTCCATTTTTCTCAAAATTAAATGACGCTAACTTTACTTCCATTTTTCTTAAAATTAATTGACGCTAACTTTACTTTCCTTTTTCTTAAAATTAAATGACGCTAACTTTTCTTTCCTTTTTCTTTAAATTAATCCAACTTTTGTTTACTAACATGTAAATTTATAATACATGAAATTAATTCAACTTTTTATACTCACATAAATGACATATTTTTATATTAATATAATGGCAACCTTTTCTTATATTAACATAAAGACAATTTTTTTTATTATTAACATAAAGACAAACTTTTTTATACTTTCATAAATGACAACTTTTATATTAACATAAATGACAAATTGATATTAACATAATTGACCAATTTATATCATAAATGACAAATTGATATTAACATAATTGACGTATTTATATCATAAATGACAAATTTGATATTAACATAATTGACCAATTTATCATTAAAATGATAGTTTATACTAACAAAACACTTCTTAACAAAATGATACTTTCTTAACAAAATGATACTCTAATTCAAATTTTTCATTACCAATGGAAGTGACATTTTTATCTTAATATTCCATTACTAACAAACGTGATATTTTATTCTCTAACAAAAAGATGACATTTTATGCTTTCTAACAAAAGATAGCAATTTATGTTTTCTAACAAAAGATGGTCCTTTTATTCTCATTTAGCATTTCTAAATAAAAATGATCTTTTTATACTAACGTAAACATTTCTAATAAAAACGGTATTTTAAATCTAAATCATCCCTTCAAACCAAAATGTCATTTTTAACTTGAATGAACATTTCTAAGCAAAATGTTATTACATTTTTCCATCTAACAATAATCTAATTCAACAAATTGACAGAACAAATTGACATTTTTAATCTGTCATTCTTAATATAACAAGTTTTACACTTTTATGATGTCAATTCTAGAACAACAAAAATACTCCACAATATCAACACAGTAAATCAACCCATCTAAATTTCACACAGCGCAGATATTTAGTATTACAATCAAAATCAACAAAAATATATATTTATATATTTTATTATAAATTTAAAACGAGAAATCTCACATCGGTTGTTGAATCCTTCAAAATTGTAGATCACTCCGTTTTGATTCTAGTTAGTTCTGGAAGGTAGTATTCTATGCTGCGAACCCAACTCAACTTGAATCGTTCGCTTTGGACCTCGTATGTAATAGATAGACAAGTTTCTATGTTAATTATAGAATCATACTAATTAAATTATAATTAAATTTAATTAACCATGCTTACTTAATCGTTGCCATATCTATTATCTTCTTCCATCAGAAATACGTTTCTTGGAACCCATTTGTTCACCGTTGCACGCCACACCACCAATCCGTGAAAGTAAATATGATCTTAGATTTTCGTGGTAGGTAAAGGATGTTGAGGTGTTCAAAACCCAGAAAGGGTTTGGTCGGATTTTATTCTGATTTGGAGATATAAATTATTCAGTTTCAGGGACTTTTGTGCAAAGAAGTTTTTTTTTTTTTTTTTTTTTTTTTTTTTTTTTTTTTTTTGAGGAGGAAGCCATGGAAATGAAGATGAAGAAGATGGAGGCTATGTTATGTTTGGATTTTCAGAATTAGGTTATGGTTGGTCTATGAGATATTATATAGGGGTTACTTTAATTCAGCCCATATGTAATTTAGCCCATTTTAATTATAGCTTTAGTATAATTATTTACATCCGTTTTGCGGTTTTAAAAACCATACGACCACATACTGATTCCAAATTCGATGGAATTTGGATCACAGCTAATCCTAATCAATATGAACCTACAGAAACTAGTTTCGTAAATTTTCGAGTCCGTATGAATTTTTAGTGAATTTTTAAAGTCAAAAATTGTCTGTTTACACTGAAAAATCAATTATAATTATATATTAATTCTAAAAATTCCAAATAATCTTCGCATAATTATCATTTAAATTATTTCATAACGTTATTATTTATCACTATTTTTATTTTGATAAAAATAGATATAAATCATTCCATGTAGTCATTAACATATAAGGGCAACGAATCAACCAAACAAACAGCACACAATCTTGTTTATGTATCATGTCAAGGTATCATGTTCAATGAACATTTCAATTCCATCCCCACATTTGTTTATTAATAAATAACAACTAAAATGTAACTTTCAATTTATTCTTTTACTGCATAGAAAATGTCATTAAAACATCTCTTTTTCTTATTTATTTACACTACATGTGAATAAATGTTTTCCTTTTCTTTTACCCAAATGTAAATAAGTGTTTCCCTTTTTTTCTACATATCTTATTTACATAAAAATGTAAATGAAAGTGTCATCTAAAATAGTTCTTTTTATTTACATAAGGAAAGGTAAATAAAGTTTTCACTAATAATATGTTCATTTTATTTACATAGAAAATGTAAATAAAGTTTTCCTCATATATTGTTATTTTTAATATATTAACGTTTACACTAAAAATATGTTCATTTTTACTAAAACGACATAACGCCAAATATGTGTTCATTTTCTCTAAATTGATATAACGCTAAAAATGCGTTCATTTTCTCTAAATTGACATAACGCTAAAAATGCATTCACTAAATTGACATAACGCTAAAAATGCGTTCATTTTCTCTAAATTGACAAAATGCTAAAAATGCGTTCATTTTTATGTTAACACAATTCCGTCCTAACTTGAATATTTATATTTCAAAAATATGATCACTTTTCATTAAGAATGAGACTTTAAATGTTAACATATTTTTATTTTAACACTATGATCATTTTCCTCGATTCATGACTTGCATTAAAATATATCCTTTTCTACATAAAAAGAATGTATTCTTTGCTTTATTCTCTTTTATTACATTATAAAGAATGTAACTCTTTTAACTTCTTTTAGTATATTATATAAATGTAATCTTTCCTTCTTTTGATTTCATTAAGAAAATTGTAATTTTTATTTACAATATAATAACATGTACTCTTCTTTATATCTAAATATGATCATTTAATATGTGACTAAAATAACATTCAGATCTAATATGTCCATTCTAATATGTCCATTCTAATTTCAAACAAAAAAGGACAATTCTATATTGTCTACATACATATTTATAATTCTAATGACCAAATAAAAATGACTCTCCTTACTAGTACACAAATTTCAATGTTTAACTTGACGAATAAAGAATGAATGTCTTTATTGTTTAAAAATTCAATGTTTAATGTTAACACATTTATCATGTTAAAAGGTAATCTTTTTTTTTATCTTCCACTATTATATCAAAAATGTAATTTTTTAGTGTAAACCCAACTTTATTGACTTGAATCTTTTAATATGATTCATTCATTACATAAAAATGTAATTCCTATTGTCTTCCTCTTTTCTACTGTTTTATATTACAATAAAAATGTAATTTTTATTGTTTTCACTTTTCTAATAGTCCACATTACCATAAAAATAATTTCTATTGTTTATTCTTTTCTAAACATGTTTTCTATATATATTCATGACAAATAAATGAACGTTTCATTGGTTAACAATTTTCTATATTTATTAATGACACATAAATGCATGTTCCATTTGTAAACAATTTTCTTATTAAAACATTCCATAATGAAATGGTATTATTATTCTATGTATCATTTTATAACAAAAAAAAAACTTTACTTTTATTCTAATTCAACACTTTATGACAAAAATGTACTTTTATTATATTGACAAACAAAAAGAATATTTTGTTTGCATAACTAATTCAATGTTTCTAACAGCAAAATAAAAGAATATTTTATTTGCCTAACATTTCTATATTTTTTTAATGACTAATAAAAGAGGGGATTTATTTGTGTACATGTTCTGATGACAAATAAAAGAGGAATTTATTTGTGAACATTATCTAATTCAACTTGACAAATAAAAGATGATGACTTATTTGTTTACAAATTTCTAATCCGATCTTAACAAATAAGATGAAAATTTCATTTGCTTACAATTTATATTTACAGAAATGATAATTTTATATATCAATTCTAAATTTGACAAAAGCGACTAAATTTAACAAAAGCGACAAATTTATGTGAAATTTCTAAATTCGGCAAAAGGAACAAATTAATATGTAAATTCTAAATTTGGCAAAAGGGACAAATTAATATGTAAATTCTAAATTTGGCAAAAGGGACAAATTTAGTTTAACATAAAAATGATATTTAAATGTGGCACAACCATAATTCAACCAAAAATGACATTTTGTTCAACATTTTATTTATACATGTATATTTTTCATGATGTAAACATTTTGTACATTTCATACCATCCATAAACACAATACAGTCAGTTCACCACAATACAAACAATTCAAATAATATAGAATTCACAATGTATATATTTGCTATTGCAAACACAATCAACATAAGAATATGTATATATAACGATTTTAATCTTAAATTTAAAAACAAGAAATCTCACAAAATAATTCAGATCTGAATTTTCCTCGAATTTTGATTTGCTTTGTTTTTGTCCTAGTCAGTTCCATCGTGTAGATCTTGGATATACGATTCCAACGCACTTCGTTTGGTCAAATTCTGATTAAATTTGAAAGGGATATGACCATTTGAAATCTAAATATACTAATTACATCATTAATTTAATAAATTAATTAATTAACTTATCCTTAATCCATCTTCCTCATCGTCACCATACTGGAACCCGTAACCCAAAACTTCAACCGCCTCCCTCTCTGCGCGCACGCCTTACGAGGCATTGGACCTCGATCCGAACACACCACCGTGAAGCCCTACATACGCCGCCCCCACGCCCCGAATTCTGCTGAACTCGATGGTCCAAGGCACCCCGAAATCCGCGCCAAAGTCCGCCCCTTCGAGCTGAGAAATCGTGCACCATGGTTGATGAAATTTAATCACTTCCGTATGAAATTAAAGAGCACTCTTAGCTCTTCGATTTGGTGTCTGGAGTATTTATTTTCAATAAGAGGATTGGAAGAAATTAGCGAATGAAATTGGGAGAGTTTAGGCCATTCATGAATAAGGCGGCGGCTACAGGTTATTAGAATTAGGGTTTGTATGATTTTTAACCTATATTTATAATATTATAATATTAACTGAACCTATAAGGCCCGTTTAACAACTTTACTTGATTTCAGCCCAACGACTGTCGTTCTTATCCATTAACCCCCATTCCGGACACATCTGGATATGTCCCGCAGGCCCAAATGACTGTCTTGACTCAGTTTTCTTTATTTTAAAATATTTACTTTTATTTTTAATTCAACCGTACAAAAAAATTCACCGGAGTCACAAATTAACTTCAAAAATTCCCAAAGAAAATATATTTAGCTATGTTTTGATGCTTCAGACCTAAGAAAATTAATTTCATTCAATTCTGAGCTCGTTTGAAAAATGACATTTTTCAAGTAGATTAAAATTTACCGAAATTAACCAAACCGAAATCTTTTTGCCCCGGTTACAAATTAATTCTAAAAATTATGAAAAATTAAACTTAGCAATAATTTGATATTCCGAATCCAACAAAAGTGGTTTCGTCGAAAACAGAGGTCGTTTGAAAAATGGCTATTTTTAAGGGCTATACATTCAATATTAAAATACATTTTTAAACAAATAATTTCCGAAACTCAAAATATAAAGTGTTTATACTTTTTAAATGCAGAAACATCATTCTGAACTCAATGGAAGTGGTTTCAAATCCAAATTCCTTCGTATGCAAAAAGTAGCATTTTTGACATTTATATATTATATATAAATTTCATAGCGACCTTTCTAAATTTTAATCTGGACATAACTTTTGATTCCCGCTATGAAATTTCAATTTTTCAGATTCGTTAGAAAGATATTTTTAAATAGATTCTAATATTTTTGGCTTCACTAAAATCCATTAAATTTTGCATCATGTACGGTCAGTCAAAGTTCAAGTTTGACTTTTCAAACTACCGCGCTATTTCTAACTTCTTTTATAATTAAAATTAAATTATTCATCCTAACTTCGATTTAAATCAATTTTTAATCATTATTATTTTAAATAAATTATTATAAATATCAAAAACTCATTAAAATTACTTAAAAATAATTTTTTAAATTTACCCCAAAATTCAGGGTTGTTACAAGAAAGAGGAAGTGTTGGTTGTCACAAACAACAACACTAAAAAGTCCAAACCCACAGTTCTGAAACTGAACCAGAAGTCCAAACCCGAAGTTCTGCATCCATCAGTCTCTGACCATAAAATAGTACGAGAACAAACCTCTAAGTATTAACCTTGAAGGCCAAAACCAACATCGGATCGACACCCAGAAAGCCATTCAACTTATCTAATTTCCAGACAGTTTCTAATTTCCTCAACTCTATTTCTTAATTCCTTATCAAATCATTGCTTACTCAACTCATGGATTCAGTTTATGAATCCAATTCTTTCATGGAAAAGTATAGACTATAACGATAACATTATAGTCCTTGTTTCCAAAATATCTAACTTTAAAATATAACTTGATTCATTACCTTGAATAAATAAATAATATTAAACTAATTATATAAATAAATCATATTCATTTAAAAACAGAAAGTAAATATTGCTTTCCTGAATTCGATATGATCGAATTTCAACATATAGCTCCTTTTCAAATAAAACCTATTCGATAACTCTCTCTTGAATAATTTATATTCGATTAACGTTCCGAACGTCGGAATAAATTCAATGGTCCAGGTCAACTCCATTTCTAAATTCATTTTTGAATTTATCACTTCCAAGCATTTACCAATTTCTTTTATAACCAATTAAATCTGCAAAATGTTCGCTTTTAAATCATTATTCACTTTAAAACATGAATATTATTTCTCCATAGAAAGCTGGACTTGTTTTATCAAATCAAATTCAGACTTTTATTTATAAATACCATTATAGTTTACAACCTCACCTATCAAGTTATTTTACAAATTTACATTTCATATTTCGCTTTATAAACTCCATTTATAAATCAACTTCTTATTAATTATATATCAAGTTTATACCTTAATCTTGATTTCACATTCGATTATAAGTTATTGTTTTTAAACCAAATATTAATTATCTTGTCAAATTCTGTATTATAATATAATTCTAAAAATAGATTATTTTTCAAACATCCGACAAAGTCAAAATTCTCATTGTAAATCCTTATAGATTAAATTCAATTATATCACATTTCGAACATCAAAATAATCCCATCGCTTCTTTTCTCCAATCGATTCCCATTTTCTCCATTTCATTTCACACTACAATTCACATTTTCGAATTATCCAATGATAATTATTCCACTTCATTTTTAAATATCGTTTATAAATTAAACCACTTATTTTATATAATTAAACAAGTTATTATACTCTAGCCAATCAAAAATAAATTTCTATTTAGAAAAAAATTAGAAATTCCTTTGTAAAAACTCGAATTCTTTTCCAATATATTTGAGTATATTTTATGGTATTTAAATACCAATTATTTTAGGTCAATGCTATTCAAATATCCCAAAACACACAATAATCAATCATCGATTGTTTGTCACATCATATAATGCAATAGATATGAAAAACAACAATATAATTGTTGAGGAATCTAGTTAGATTCCTTCAACTTATTTCCCTGCATTCACAGATGTTAATCAACAGAAATAACATTTATTTCATATCAATATGAAATATTTTAATAAATGGAATCAGTATTCAATTAATTATCTATATATATATTATTTCGGCCAATTAATTCACAAATCATCCAAATAACTGTCACATACAGCATTCAATCATTTTTACCAATATTAAATAACGTTTATAAAATTATAAAATGGACAGAGTTAGTGAGTTTACTCACCTTGGTCGTTAATCGTTTAATAAATACTAACGTTCGGTTAATCATATTAGACGTTTAATTTCGTCTAAAATTCATATAGGAATATTCTAGAAATTCATATAGGAATATTCTAGAGCTGTATGATATTTTGTTGTGAATATATACGATAATATTTATTTTTAAATATTAAATTTTATTGTTTTTAAATATATTTATTATTAAAAGGGTTTATTTAGAGCTTTAAAAATAGCCAGTTTTGCAAACGACCTCAGAATTCGATGAAACTAATTTTGTTGGATCCACAATGTTAAATTATTGTTAGATGTCAAGTTTCGTGATTTTTGAAGTCAGTATGTGGCCGTATTGGATTTTAATGTGAAAAACAGTCAGTATTTTGACGGTTAAAAATACGTTGTGTGAGCAAATGAAGTCGGAATTCGATGAAACCAGTTTTGTTGGGACCGTAATGTCAAACTGTAGCTGCATGTCCATTTTCGTGATTTTTGGATATTATATGTGGTCGTAGCAATTTTTAAGGACTTATGCAAATAGCGTAGGAGTAAAATTTAATATAATAATCAATAAATAAAATATTTAAATCTCCTATATAATACCCTCAACTTCTTCCAAACCTAATTCCTTCCTTAGTCAACTCTTTTATTTCCGCCGTAACATTTGTGTTACAGGAATTTTATTCGATCCTTCTAAAATCAAAATCAAATAAAGCAAAATTCTATAAATCAATATGAATACATATTTGAGTTGCTGGGATCATTCTCTCCATTTCTATATGGGTTTTAGCACCTTCGACGTTCACTGTTGTGGTTGGGTTTGTCAACAGTAAGACTAGGGTTACGGTTTGGGGTAAATCAAAGCATCTATAGGGTTTTTGGTATTTGTTTCGAGTTCCTGAAGGCTTTTCGCACTTGTGTGCCAATTCTGGTCGATTCCAATGCAAATGTATGTCGGTGTGTTTACTGAGAGTGCGTGGCTTTCTAGGAACCGCACAAGTGAAGACGAGCTCGAGTTTGACAGTAAGGGTATGGTATTGACGAGATTTTGGAGAGGAGAAGGTTGGCACTTACGATTGGTTGAACGATGGAGTGATGGCGGAGTTTGAACGGGGTTAAGAATTGGAAATGGTGTAGTGGTGTTTACAGGAGGTCACGGTATTTATTTCGGAGGAGAAGAGATGCGGTCTTGGGCCTAAACAGTGATGGGCTGATATGGATTTATGGGTAAAGCCCATGTTTGAATTTAATTAAGTTTAAATAAAATTTAAATTTGAGTATTTACTTTATTTTATCGTATCTCATCCATATGTTAACAGAATTCAACGAAACAAGATCCGTTGGGATCGTAGGGACGGACACTACAACGTGGAACTGACGGGGAGCGAATCGTAGCTCATTATAATTTATTGCAAAATAAATTGTCCGTCTGAATCAAGCGATGATTATCGTTATTAACGATGATCGTCCAATGTGAGTAAAACTCACCAACTCTGAACAGTTATATTTATATAGAATACTTTTAGAACTGATAATTATCTGTTGATTGTTGTGTGTTAACTGTTTGGTTGAAATGATGATTTATTGGTTGTAATTATTGATAACGACATATATATAAATCGTTAATCAAATATTGATTTTGTTTATCAGAATATTTCATATCGAAATGAAATTGATGTGAATTATATTGTGTAACATCTGTGGATGCAGGGAAACAGGTCGGAGGAATCCAACTGGATTCCTCAACATTCATTTTACTGTTTTTGTAACAACCCGTATTTTAATAACTTGTTATAACTATAAATCAAGGCAGAATTAAATTTTAAAATAAGAATCAATGGAAACGGGTTACGCCATTACGTTCGTCTCGAAATTCTGCTTGAAAACGAGTCTGAGTTTACGAAAATCGGAGTCCGTATGACCAAGATATGGCTCTCCAAAGTTTCAGAAAATTCTAGAGTTCAAAACAGTTCGAATTCAAGTTCAAAATTCGAATTTCAAAACCCAGACAGACTGAGCGGGAAAAATCCCGCCAGCACCAGGTCGACTGGGGAGTCGACTGAGCAGTCGACCCCCCCCCCCCCAAGACCAAGTCGACTGGGCAGTCGACTTGGGTGTCAACCTGGTCACCTAGCCTGTTTTTGGGACAGATGTATCTGGTCTTGTTGCCTGTCTAGGTTCAGCTCCCTAAACCCTATATAAACAACCCCTGACCCAAGACTCTCTATCACATTCTTATCCGGCCTTATGCTGCTGAGGTTCTGACTAGAAGATAGAGAACAAGGAGGCTATTCAAGACTTCGTTAGAGCTACGTTGATTTGGGGATTTGCTAGAGATTCTTCTTTTACTCTTTTGCTTTCTCATTCTCTAGACCACGATCTGTAAGCCCTTTGTCACTCTTAGATCTAAACTGTAAATTTAACATGAACACGATGTAAACTGAAATTATGCCTAAACATGATAACTAGGTTGGATCTACCATGGTATATCTTTGATCTATGACTATCCCTTTTAGATCTGTTATTTTGGATCTAGTTTTGTACACCCTAGATCTATTCATCTTAAATTTTGACTTGTGGAATATTAGTATGAACTTGATTTGGACATATTCGTGTTTAATCTAAAACCCCCATGACCTTTATCTTGACATGCCTGTGATGTTGAATTTATTATTGGGGTTACTATCTTATGTCAATCCTTTACCATGTCTATCACCATATTTTGCCAAGTTGATGTTGAGACCCTATTTCATATGCCTGTAATGTTATATCATCATGCTTAACTTGTGAACACCTTTGTCATCCTATGACTATCCTTTTTGTGTTATATCCCTATTTTGACATGTTGTATTAATGCGAATTCACGTATGTTGGGGATACGTTTTGGGGTAGATTAGGCAAACTTGAAATTGACTATGGAATTGACATGATATGACATGAAAATATGACATGAAAACTTGACATGAGAATAAGCTTGAAAACATGAATTTGGGACATGACAATTAGATAACTTGAAAGTGGCCAACTCGAGGTTGAGTTGAATTTGCAACATAAATCTGCCCGAAACCGCCCGGCAAATCCAGTAGTTGCAAATAATAGGACCCAATGTGAGTAGTTGGTCATATAGCACTTTAAACCCGAGGTTAGACTAGGTTATGGTGTAAAGCTGCCCGGACCCGCCCGGCACATCCAGTAACCATAACCAAGTCTAATGTGAGAGGTTGGGGTGCGTTAAGTAAATTAATGCCACATGGTAAGGTTAAGTCATGGACCACTTGAACACACTTAACCAATTTGATACATGTTTGGGTAGGGGTTAAGTCATGACCTTTTTAATGACAACACTTAACCCATTAGAAATCCTAGCCATGTGGTCCCTTTCAGCAGTAACCCACTTATAAGTATCACGATACCCTGGGGACTAGGCAGGGTGGGGCACGATTACTGGGCTGATTGTAAGCGACCAAGAATAACGGTTGAGTAAGGTGCGCTAGTGTAGGTTCAGGCGGACTAGGGTCGTGCAATTAGTCCAGAGTTGAAAAAGTAGGCATGGGCACCCGTAGTACTACACTGTGCGTGCTTGATTTTTGTCAGTGGTTGACACTCTAGGACCTGATACATCCTAGGGTGGACCTAGCACATGTGACTACATTCCGCGATTGGGCCGTATAACACCGACACACGACGAGTAAAGCCGATCGATTAGGATGGACTGTTGGACCCCGTATTGGGTCATTTCATGTTATTGGGTTTAGGGATCTTTTCTGGATTTATACTTGACATGGATTTGGACACTAGTACAGTTAGTGTAGTAAACCTTGTATATGCGATGCCACTCTTATCTTGTTACTTTTTATTATCATGTCAGTCTAGTTATTATCTTTATGTTTAATCTCAGTTTCTCATGTCCAGTTAACTTTATTAGTTTTTATACTGACAGACACTAGGGCTTACCAGTCTTTTTGACTGACCCGTTTTCTTCCACGTCTTTTTCTTTTGTCCCCCCCCCCCCCCAGGTTCTCAGGGAGGAAACTCTAGCTCTTAGCTTGGACTTTGCTTGCTTTCTGACAGCTCATGTACGGTTTGGTCTTGAGTTATGCTATGGCTGCACTCATGCTCTTTTTGGGGAATAATATTGGACTTATGTTGTTTTAAGTACTTTGCTTCTTTAGAACTTGATGTAATGAAATAATGACTTGGTATTTTGATGTAAGAGGTTTTGACTCTATTTTCCACGTAATGAGATTTGGTTAAATTTATATCCGCTGCTTTATATACTCTGTTTAATTTATGTTCTGTCTTGTGTTATCTCTGTGCCTGTTTACTAGATAATACCCCTCCAAAACTAGTGAATTCCCTTTGTGAGTGACCCTAGCAGAGGTAGGGTGTTACAGTTTTCATATATGGTGATATATGATGTGATATATAATCTGTTGTTGATTATGTGTGTTTGAATGATATCGATCATTGTGAATTGGTATTTTAAATACCGTAAGAAATACTGGGATGTAGAAAAGGGGATTTTCAAAGTGTATTTTGAAAGTAAATTATTTATATAAAATCAATGGATTTTATATATAAAAGAAAAAGGATTTTATAAGAGAAAATAGTTATAAAATCAAAAGGGTTTAGAAAAGGAAATATTTATGGGAAATAAATATGTTAAAATAGAATTGAAAGGAAATATTTATGGGAAATAAATATGTTAAAATAGAATTGAAAGGGTATATTTGTAAAACATTTACAAATAGAAATGGAAAGGGTATATTTGTAAACCATTTACAAACAAAAATGAAAAGGATATATTTGTAAACCATTTACAAATAGATTTGGAAAGGGAACATTTGTAAAACATTTACAAATAGAATTGAAAAGAAAATATTAACTTGTTAAATAAATAAGATTGGAAAAGAATATTTATTTGTTAAATAAATAGAGTTATAAAAAGGAAATATTTATTTAGAAAATAAATAGAGTTATTAAAGGGATTTATTGGGAAATGAAAAGAATGTCATATAAGGAAATATTTGGCAAATGAATAGAATTTTACATCAGGAAAGTTTAGACTCGTGCTTCGCACACAGGTATAACATAATATGGATTTAAAGCAAAGATTTTAAATAGAATCTGTTGTAACCAATAGATTGAGAAGATTAATTTATAAATAATATTTTATAAATTAAATAAAATATTTATCATTGGATAAATAGAATATATAAGTCAGGGCTTATATAGAGAAGTAAGAATCGATTTCAACATCGATATTTGAAACTAAATATGGACGTAGAGTTAATCAAAGGAGTTAATCAAAATGTGTTAATCAAAATGAGTTAGAGGAGTTAATCGATTAGAGTTAGAGTTAATCGATTAGAGTTAGAGTTAGAGTTAACCAGTTAGAGTTAATCAGTTAGAGTTAATCGATTAGAGTTAAATCGAACTAGAGTTATTCAAATAGAGTTAGTCGAACAAGATTTAGTCGAATATTTGTTATTCGAATAGAGTTAATTGAATTAGAGTTAGTCAGATTAGAGTTATTCGAATATAGTTTATTCGAAGAAAGGGTTATCGAATAAGGTTATTCGAATAAGAGAATTAGTCGAATATAATTTATTCGAATAAAGAAAGAGTTAATTGAATATTAGTTATTCGAAAGGAGTTATCAAATATTAGTTATTCGAAAGTAGTTATCGAATATATTCGAAAGGAGTTATCGAATATTAGTTATTTGAAAGGAGTAACCGAATATTAGTTATTCGAAAGGAGTTATCGAATAATAGTTATTCAAAAGGAGTAATCGAATATTAGTTATTCAAAAGGAGTTTATTGAATATTAGTTATTCGAAAGAAATATTCGAATATTAGTTATTCGAAAGGATTTAATCGAATATTAGTTATTCGAAAGGAGTTAATCGAATATTAGTTATTCGAAAGGAGTTAATCGAATATTAGTTATTCGAAAGGAGTAAATCGAATATAGTTTATTCGAAAGGAGTTAATTGATAAGAGTAAATTAGTTAGAGTTAATTAAATAGAGTTAATCCAGTAGGGTAAATCAAAAAGAGTTAATCCAGTAGGGTAAATCAAATAGAGTTAATAGAATTTAGTTAATCAAATAAAGATAACTGATAAGAGTAAATCGATTAGAGTTAATCAAATAGTGTTAATTGAATAGTGTTATTCGAATATAGGTTATTCGAAGAAGAGAGATTATCCAATATAGTTTATTCGAAGGAAAGAGTTATCGAATAGAGATTTATTTGAAAGAGAGTTACGTAAGGAAGTTTGTTAAAGATTTAAAAGATAAACTTTGACTATTTCGAAGTTAAAACGTTGTTCAGTTAAGGTCTGAGAGGTAATTATACCCCAACTTGATTGACTTCCTTCTTAACTAAGGAATGGTAAGGTTTGATAGTGAATGATGGTTAAGTGAATTTAGTTAATGAGTGAAATGGTTTGAGTTGGCATGGCGATGTTTGATTTAAACATCAATTTAAATCTAATGAAGGAGTTTTGGAAATGTTTCCCAAATAAGAATCAAAAATGTTTTCTGATAATAGAAAATAAGAATTTAGAATATATGGAAATAGGAGATAAGTAAATTAATGAACTAAAGAGATAAATGTTAAATGATGATTGGTCGATAAAATTTCCATCTGGAAATAATATCGTTGTTTGCACACGTGTTTTTCTTTGATAGTTAAATCACAGACTATCAAAGTTTTGACCATTTTTCCGTCGTTAATACGGAGAGACCGGTTGGATTCTTATCCAAAGAACCACTCCGTATGGGCTTTAGCGTTTCGAAGCAAATAGATCGAATAAAAATTGAAGATGGAGTAAAGTGCAAGGGTTGTTGTATAAGTCCTAGGTAGAGATTGCCTAGGATGGGTACGGAATAGTGCCTTCGGTTTGTCCAGTCCCAGGACAACTTGAATGGACGAATGTTTGACAGAGTATATCTAATAGATCAGTAAGTTGATCGTTTTAAACGTATTTACATTGGTGACGGAGGAATTCGTTTCTCTTAGCTTATACCCGTGGTATTTTTAGGGAAATAAATTTGTGATTTGACGGGTATGACGATGTGGCATTCAAAGTGAATGAATGAGTAATCTGTTGAAAGATACGTTATGACCTCCAGCCTCATCAACTGGGAAATGACAAATCGGGCAGGCAGCATGGCTAAGTGGTTCGCAACCAATTAGGGTACATTGTCACCATCTAGAGAATATTCATATTTGTTACTTCTTTCAATTCTGTATCTCCCGGGAACGGTTATGTTGGAATACTAACCAAGGGGTAGCAATATATTCGATACACTCAAGCGAAATGAGTGGTCGGTCATGTGTAGCCGAGTTGCAAGATGTTCTTGTTGAACTCCAGTGTATCGCTTCTAGAGTACACTGAGCGGAAGGTGGATCCATACCTTGTCATAGTTGGAATACATTCCCCAAATAAGAGCCCGCGATTTTGATTGTATATTATATATGTAGAACGTTAGATGCAAGCTTTTCTGCTAGATTGCTAAGTACTTGTATTTAGACATTATTTTAATATCAAAAGAGACTTGATATAAAGAGTAATTTGGTTTATCGTAAGGTAAAAACCGTCCGTGTTTATGTGTGGATCGGTCTTATGATAATCATTTCTTTTAAAGAGATTTTAAAAGTTAAACAAGTGATTTGAGTTTACTCACACTAGTCACATGATTGACCCAGTGTTTATTTTGTTTTGTTTTCCCTAAGCTCTTGGGTGCCCAATTTTGTACGGGCATTCAAGTAGTCAGGATTTACATATACTTGAAGAGCTGGAGCAGGAGGCTTCAGGATTTTAGCTATGGTTATTTCCGCTATGTTGTAAGTGCTGTACTTTGGGAATGATATGTATATTCAAGTACAGATTTGTAGTTCAAAGTTATGTTATATATTATATGTTATTCGTTCCGCTGTGAGGTTCGTGTTACTCTGATGTTGTGTTGTTCTTCTTCTTCTATTATAAGTTTCTATCTTATATGTTCTCACCCTCTAATTTCTTTCATGGACTATCCGGTATTTCTGATGCTTGAATAGTCGACATAATGTTGTATGCCGATATCCAGGATCGCGAAAACCTCGGGTCGTTACAACCGGCCATTCATTTTGCTTGAATGTTCCAAATTATTGTCACCTTACGGTTGGTGTACCAACATAACCGTTTCCCGGGAGATACAGTGAAGCGACCTGAACTTCCCCGGTCTCCGAAGAGAAGAGAAAGAACAAATTGCCGGGAGTACAAGACGAATCAGAACGCAAACAGAAGAACATTTCATTGTATATTACAACAATTCCATCAGAATACAAGAATATATAGAGTATGAATGAATAGTACACAGAAAATATCAGAGATTTAAATTACATTTAAATAGCAGCGGAAATTAATACAATACACAACTAGAAGTAATACACGTATACAGAGCTTTCCGAGTATCGTTCCAGCTATAAATCAGGATCCTGTTAATTTAAATCTGCAAAACCAAAACTACTAGCTGCCCATGTCAAAATAAGGGCACCCAGAGTTTAGGTTAAAACAATAAACTCCAGGTCAGTCATGTGACTGGTGTGAGAACTAAAACAGTTATTAATCTTTATTTTAAAGTTAGGTAAATAAAGGGACCACGCCGTATAACACGGAACGGGTTTCCTCCCAAGAACACCAATGCATAAAACAACAGTGCAATGCTAAATAAAGAAAAATGAAGCTATTATAAGACCCAGGTCCCATCACACAATGCAACACAAGCCGGAGGATAGAGTTTTACCTTATAATAGCCAAAGCATGCTTGATACGTTAAAAACAAATCATTTGATACTATTATAAGTGTATAGTGTCAAAACAATTTCAATCATAAGTATCAATCATAGGCGGCATGAATGCCCCATACCACTATGTCGACATATATAGGTTTACAACTAAAACCGCAAAGTCACATATTTGAAGTTCGGTTTCCATCTGTGAACCGAGGCAAAAGATAGTCCTCTACCGATTCGAGGCGCTCTAGCCCGTGTCTCAGGATCAGAGCTCGAGTGACCCTTAGGAGCCACAGGGCCGGTCCACCGATGTGGATTAAAATGCCTGAACACTGCGTTTCCCCACCCTTTGGAGTGTCAATGAGTCCAATGACTCCATCGGTCCCGGATCGACCAATATATCTGAGGCGCCTCGCAACAGCAATAACCACACAGGTGAAAATAATATAAATGTCAGGGCTGGTAGGTCACTGACACCACCCTAGCTAGAAAGAAACGCATGCCCTCCCTGGATCCTTCTCCCGTTTTTGGTTCACAACCGGGGTGTGAGGCTCGCGAATCAACGTTACACAAAGCTATGCCACACAGGCCGTGCTTTGATCATCAACCACAAGACTTTGCTTTTCAACAGAAGCCTTGATCAATTGCCACTTAGGCATGCCACACAGGCAATTCACTCCATGCGTTTGATATCCATCAATATATAACCTCT